>NIVC01001969.1:0-97529 GCA_002269645.1 Macrostomum lignano
GGAAACACAGGTTGTAAATATTTTCATCTGAAATGGCAACAACAGCTCTTGGATAAATGTGTCTCTGTTTGGGTGATTAGGGGGCTTGCACTTCATCATTTTACTTCCTGTGATAAGCTAAACAAGTTTTTTGCAAGACTGGAGAAGCGAAAAATTTGCGATACTGCATTAATTCTGATGCAGCATTCCTTTAAAATTACAGTTTTCTAACTGAGAATCGCCCCTCTAAGAATCATTTTTCTAAGAATTGACTCTCTAAGAATCGCCTTTGTAAGAATCGCCCCTCTCAGAATCGCCCCTCTCAGAATCGCTCCTCTAAGAATCTCCCCTTTAAGAATCTCCCCTCTAAGAATCTCCCCTCTAAGAATCTCTCCTCTAAGATTCTCCCCTCTAAGAATCGCCCCTCTAAGAATTGTCCCTCCAATAATCGCCCCTCTGAGAATCGCACCTTTAAGAATCGCCGTCTAAGAATCGCCCTTCCAAGAATCGCCCCTCTAAGAATCGCCCTCTAAGAATCGCCCTCTAAGAATCGCCCTCTAAGAATCGCCCCCTAAGAATCGCCCTCTAAGAATCGCCCCTCTAAGAATCGCCCCTAAGAATCGCCCTCTAAGAATCGCCCTCTAAGAATCGCCCTCTAAGAATCGCCCCTCTAAGAATCGCCCCCTAAGAATCGCCGTCTAAGAATCGCCCCTCTGAGAATCGCCCCTCTAAGAATCGTCCTTTAAGAATCGCCCCTCTAAGAATCGCCCCCTAAGAATCGCCCTCTAAAAATCGCACCCCTAGAATCGCCGTCTAAGAATCGCCCCTCTAAGAATCGCCCTTTAAGAATCGCCCCTCTAAGAATCGCCCCCTTAGAATCGCCCTCTAAGAATCGCACCCCTAAGAATCGCCGTCTAAGAATCGCCCCTCTAAGAATCGCCCCTCTAAGAATCGCCCCTAAGAATCGCCCTCTAAGAATCGCCCCCTAAGAATCACCTCTCTAAGAATCACCCCTCTAAGAAACACCCTCTAAGAATCACCCTCTAAAAATCGCCCCTCTAAGATTCTCCCTGACGAAAGCGCAACCTGAATGGAAGCCAGTCCGAACACAAAAGTTCATAGATGCGAACACGAGGCAACTCGAAACTGCACCCTGCAGAGTTGGCCTGCATTTCCTAAAAGCAGATCGCAACTGATTTGCAAACAGCTGCACAGAATCTGCAGCACACAGAGACCCAGTTGTCAGCCATTTCCACAAGTCAGTGCAGGCATTTCCATACAGCAGTTCCCACGCTTTTGTGCTTAGCGAAGGTTGCAGAGAAATGCAGTGTAGTACAAAATTGGAGATTAGCAATTACATACTGAGCAAGTGGCTGTAGCAAATGTACTTTTAAATCTTGTTTAGATTATGCTTACAAGTCTTGTGAAGAAATAGTTCAATTTCAATGTTGAAACATGATTTTGATGTAGAGTCAAAGTAAGACGGGCGATTCTTAGAGGTGTTTCGTTGAAGGGAGATTCTTAGAGGCGATTCTTAGAGGGCCATTCTCAGAGGGGCGATTCTTAGACGGCGATTCTTAGGGGTGCGATTCTTAGAGGGGCGATTCTTAGGGGTGCGATTCTTAGAGGGGTGATTCTTAGGGGGCGATTCTTAGAGGGGTGATTCTTAGGGGGCGATTCTTAGAGGGGAGATTCTTAAAGGGCAATATTTAAAGGGGCGATTCTTAGAGGGCGATATTTAATGGCCTTAGAGGGGCGATTCTTAGAGGGGTGATTCTTAGAGGGGCGATTCTTAGAGGGTGATTCTTAGAGGGCGATATTTAAAGAGGCGATTCTCAGAGGGGCGATTCCTAGAGTGGTGTTTCGTTGAAGAGAGATTCTTAGAGGGGCGATTCTTAGAGGGTGATTCTTAGGGGGCGATTCTTAGAGGGGAGATTCTTAAAGGGCAATATTTAAAGGGGCGATTCTTAGAGGAGCGACTCTCAGAGGGGCGATTCTTAGAGGGCGATATTTAATGGCCTTAGAGGGGCGATTCTTAGAGGGGTGATTCTTAGAGGGGCGATTCTTAGAGGGTGATTCTTAGAGGGCGATATTTAAAGAGGCGATTCTCAGAGGGGCGATTCCTAGAGTGGTGTTTCGTTGAAGAGAGATTCTTAGAGGGGCGATTCTTAGAGGGTGATTCTTAGAGGGGCGATTCTTAGAGGGGTGATTCTTAGTCGGGCGATATTTAAAGGGGCGATACTTAGAGGGGCGATTCTTAGAGGGCGATTCTCAGAGGGGCGATTTTTAGAGGGGCAATTCTTAAAGGGGCGATTCTTAGAGGGGCGATTCTTAGAGGGGCGATTCTTAGAGGGGCGATTCTCCGATGGGGATTCCAAGAAATGAATTTTGATTCATAAATAAATACTTAAATATTTTCCGAGATGAGAAAACATTGCGCAAGTGATTACATACTTATTACCAACCAGCCCATTGCTCGCACGCAGCTGATAGCATACTGTATCGAAGGCTTTCCCACGCTCTGATAGAAGAACCAAAATTATATTTTTTACTTATTTGTTGCCTTTGATGCCATGCAAGCTCAATAATAGTTTGAAAAACATCCATGCAAGGAAAAAGTGCTTTTTCTATTTCGTCATTCGGTACTCTTATTTGCTGATTTTAGTATAATTTTATTGAAAATGTGCACTGCACTACTTATTTCAGTAGAGAATTATGAATGCAAAAGACAGGATATAAAAAACCGAGATTAAGCATGTTCCCTTTTTAAACGGATTCAAGCCTACATTTTGAGGATGTTATATGCTTTAGATGCTACTCTTAGTGAAAGCAAGTACCCTAGAGTGATTTTTGCTCTTAAAATTACTTTAAAAATTATAAAAAACTTGACACATTTTTTGTACTTGATTAGAAGAGAAGTAGACTGCGGTACACAGAAATATAAGAGAGGTAGACTGGATAGACAGCCAAATGGAGAGGTAGACAGGAACTGAGACAAAAATGTGGACAGGGACTGAGAAGTAGACAGGAACTGAGAAGTAGACAGGAACTGAGAAGTAGACAGGAACTGAGAAGTAGACAGGGACTGAGAAGTAGACAGGAACTGAGAAGTAGACAGGGACTGAGAAGTAGACAGGAACTGAGAAGTAGACAGGAACTGAGAAGTAGACAGGGACTGAGAAGTTGACAGGGACTGAGAAGTAGACAGGAACTGAAAAGTAGACAGGAACTGAGAAGTAGACAGGGACTGAGAAGTAGACAAGGACTGAAAAGTAGACTGGAACTGAGAAGTAGACAGGGACTGGGAAGTAGACAGGGACTGAGAAGTAGACAGGAACTGAGAAGTAGACAGGGACTGAGAAGTAGGCAGGGACTGAGACAAAAATGTGGACAGGGACTGAGAAGTAGACAGGGACTGAGAAGTAGACAGGAACAGAAAAGTAGACAGGAACAGAGAATTAGTCAGAGGCTGAGAAGTGGAAAGGGACTGAGAAGTAGACAGGGACTGAGAAGTAGACAGGGGCTGAAAAGTAGACAGGAACTGAGAAGTAGACAGGGACTGAGAAGTAGACAGGAACTGAGAAGTAGACAGGGACTGAGAAGTAGACAGGGACTGAGAAGTAGACAGGGACTGAGAAGTAGACAGGAACTGAGAAGTAGACAGGAACTGAGAAGTAGACAAGGACTGAAAAGTAGACAGGAACTGAGAAGTAGACAGGAACTGAGAAGTAGACAGGGGCTGAGAAGTAGACAGAGACTGAGAAGTAGACAGGGACTGAGAAGTAGACAGGAACTGAGAAGTAGACAGGAACTGAGAAGTAGACAGGAACTGAGAAGTAGACAGGAACTGAGAAGTAGACAGGAACTGAGAAGTAGACAGGGACTGAGAAGTAGACAGAGACTGAAGAGTAGACAAGAGAGAGAATGGCAAAGTGAGATTCAAGGCAGGTATTAAGCAGAATCGAGGCCCACACAGAATGAGCAGAGGGGCAGGGGGCAGATGAGCAGTCAGTGAACCGAATGGGACTCAGGCAGGATCTGAAGCTCTCGGAGCAATCTATCTGGATGGCTGGCAGTTGCAGCGGGGGGGGGGTTTGGAACTCGTCAAAAATTGGCTAGTCATCAGGGAGGCAGTCAGCAGAGCCACCCCGCTCCCCAACCCCCCTCCTCCGCGGCAGGAGCAGCAAGCTGCTCATCAAAGATCGACTCAGATCGATGCCGAAGATAGTTCCCAGCCTCCGGGCCTTCATCCGTATCCTTACTTAGCTGGCCTTGAGTTCAACAATGCATATGAAAAGAGTCTGATGGTTGCCGGGGGGGAGGGGCTTGGAGCTGATGAGAAGTCAGCCAAGAGCTTCGAGTCGACAACTTGAAGGGAGATTAAGGTTTGAGAGAGACTTAGCTGCACCGAATAGTTTAATGATGCCCGGTTGCTAGGGGAGGGGGGGGTTCGGCCCTCAGACAGGTATTAACCTGGGATTTCTTTAACTATCACTGGTCTGATTTGAAGACAGTCGGTCCCCTCTTACTCAAGCTCTCGAATCTACCCCACCAAGCCTGATATCGAAGTTCGAGTCCGTTGCAAAACCCGATTAGCATTTTACAATGCTGCCACAAGGCAGACACCAAGGACTTGATTGCCTAAACACATTAATAATCTTTAGTGCACCGGAGAGCTTTCAGTTTTCGTTTGTTAATTTCGTGCGGTCTGGCTGGCTATCAATAAATCAAAGCACGCTTTTTTCTAGTACCTTTTCGCTGCATAAGGGCTGCAAAAGTGAAAATGCCAATAGAGCTGAGCCCCCGGGTGACCTGGATTCTATTTTAACAAAACAAACTGCAAAAGCAAACTACGCAGCAAAGCGAAACAAAAAAGCAGAAGAAGAAGCATGATGAAGATGCACAGGTAGGAACTCACCTTGATGCGGTTGCAGCCTTGGCATGGTCAGGACTCCTTTGACTCGAGAAGCTCACCCGCTTCCACCGAGCCACTGCAGAGACTGGACGCTCGTTGAGCTCGCTGGCTTTATTTATATACGGTAGGTGGCGCCTCGGACTGCGGAGCCTCATATGAATTTGAAATGAGCGAAGGACACACACACACAGACACACGCTCGCACTGAGAGCTGAGCTGAGCGCATCAGGAGGGGCGCCAGCAGCTGAAGGCTTTTGAATATTCACCAATATTCCCTGGGCCGTCATGAATATGGAAGAGGCATTAGAATAATAATGAGAGAGAAAGGAGAGCAGAGCGGACAGTGAGGGGTCTGCGAAAGTCCTCCTCTGCTGCAGAGCAGAGTGGCTCCAGCAGGCGAGTGGCGCATTGCGTGTCAGCCTGTCTTGTCTGCCGCTTCTGGTGGGTGGCCGTCGGGAAAGTTCTTTGCATGACGGCAAATCTTCACGGCTATATGATGAGCTGGACTATTTGCATACAGACTAACGGGAGCTGCATGCTCACAGGGACTCCTCTAGCAGCATTGATCTCCCCAGTCTCTTGAGTTTGTTTGACTATGCCCTGTTGACTCTGCTAGCTAAGTCTTGTAGGAGCAACACAGAGGCCTGCAAATTGCTTCGATTCGAATTCTCAGCTGCCAAGTTATTGATTTCCTCGGATGTGAAGTTGTTAGGCCGGACATTGCTCAGCGCTATTGAGGGGGCAGTGTGACTCATCTGAGTTATTGGAATCTGACTTGGGGGTGGTGGCATCTGACTCAGGGGTGTTGGAATTTGACTCAGGGGTGTTGGAATCTGACTTAGGGGTGTTCGAATCTGACTCAGGGGTATTGGAATTTGACTCAGGGGTGTTGGAATTTGACTCAGGGGTGTTGGAATTTGACTCAGGGGTATTGGAATTTGACTCAGGGGTGTTGGAATTTGACTCAGGGGTATTGGAATCTGACTCAGGGGTGTTGGAATCTGACTCAGGGGTGTTGGAATCTGACTCAGGGGTGTTGGAATCTGACTCAGGGGTAATGGAATCTGACTCAGGGGTGTTGGAATCTGACTCAGGGGTGGTGGAATCTGACTCAAGGGTGTTGTAATCTGACACAGGCGGATAACTGACACAGGCGGATAACTGACACAGGCGGATAACTGACACAGGTGGATAACTGACACAGGTGGATAACTGACACAGGCGGATAACTGACACAGGTGGATAACTGACACAGGCGGATAACTGACACAGGTGGATAACTGACACAGGCGGATAACTGACACAGGTGGATAACTGACACAGGCGGATAACTGACACAGGCGGATAACTGACACAGGTGGATAACTGACACAGGTGGATAACTGACACAGGCGGATAACTGACACAGGTGGATAACTGACACAGGTGGATAACTGACACAGGTGGATAACTGACACAGGCGGATAACTGACACAGGTGGATAACTGACACAGGCGGATAACTGACACAGGTGGATAACTGACACAGGTGGATTACTGACACAGGTGGATAACTGACACAGGTAGATAGCTGACACAGGTGAAGAATTACTGCAGAAAAGCTTATTCACTCAACTCTCATTTCAAATCCCAACTTCAGCTTTCTCAGAAAGTCAACTCAAGAGGAAGCAGCGGCGGCTCAACAGTGGAGCGGAACGTGATAGAGCATTAATAATTGGGGAAGAGACTCCGGATCCTCCTGGGAGATTAGGGATTAGCGGAACAGGAAAGGCAAGAGCGGATTACGGGGACTGGAGCGGGCAGGAAGCAGATCCACCAGTCAAATTTGATAAGAAATCTTTGTACGGAAAGAGAACCGCGCCTTTTGAAAATGTTGAAGTCATTCAAAGCATGACAAGGGTCCGGTGTTTGCCCGAGACAATCAGCTGAGGATCAGACAAGACCTCAGGCATTCGTGCACTGTAGGGGTAAAAATCTCATAATGGAATCTTCTTCGTGACATCTGTGTAGCCCAACTCGAAATCTGGAAAGTGGCACGCCATCATTGACACCCGAAAAGTGGCACGCCATTATTGACACCCGAAAAGTGGCACGCCATTATTGACACCCGAAAAGTGGCATGCCATTATTGACACCCGAAAAGTGGCATGCCATTATTGACAACTGAAAAGTGGCTCGCCATTATTGACAACCGAAAAGTGGCACGACATTAATGACAACCGAAAAGTGGCACGACATTAATGACGCTCGAGAAGTGGCACGACATTAATGACGCTCGAAAAGTGGCACGACATTAATGACGCTCGAAAAGTGGCACGACATTAATGACGCTCGAAAAGTGGCACGACATTAATGACACCCGAAAAGTGGCACGACATTAATGACGCTCGAAAAGTGGCACGACATTAATGACGCTCGAAAAGTGGCACGACATTAATGACGCTCGAAAAGTGGCACGACATTAATGACACCCGAAAAGTGGCACGACATTAATGACGCTCGAAAAGTGGCACGACATTAATGACGCTCGAAAAGTGGCACGACATTAATGACAACCGAAAAGTGGCACGACATTAATGACGCTCGAAAAGTGGCACGACATTAATGACAACCGAAAAGTGGCACGACATTAATGACACCCGAAAAGTGGCACGACATTATTGACACCCGGATAGTGGCACGCAATTTTTGACCTTGTTGCGACGCAGACTGTGACCACCACTTCTGTACACCAGCAGCAAGCAGTCAGCTAAAAACGATCCCCTGTCAGACCGTCAGCTTCAACCGACGTAGCATGCTTCACCATCGTACGGAAAAGAGTCCTTGGCGCCCCCCGCGAAAGACCACAGAGGATTGGACACTGCACCAAAAGGAGCCCAGGCGTCTGGGCCGACCCTTCGCTCCAGTCCCAGAAAGCTGTTGATATGCAAAGTTTATGCAAATTTTGATAATCCCTGGCTACCCGCGATCTGGGGCCGGTCTAAGAGCGTTCGGGGTTGCGGCCGCTGGCTGGGCGTGCATCTCCATAACTCCATCAAGCAGTGTTTAACATATAAATGAACGGGCCATAATTGAATAGTGACTCTCCGGCTGAGACTGCCGGCTGGGAAGCGAGGGGGGGGGTGGAGGAGGAGGAGGAGATGAGCGGCGAGGAGATTCCGGGAGGCGAACGGATATAAAGAGACGCCGCGCTCCCGTCTTGATGTTGGCAACTCTCGTCGGTCTCTAGGCCGGGCTTCGCAACGCGTGTCCTGCCGCTTGCTTCTTGGCTGCTGGCTCCTGGAAGAAGAAGATTAAAAAAGAAAGAAGACTTAAAGAAGACTGGCAACCATGCGGTTGCTCTGAGCTGCGACAGTGTCAGAGGGCAGGTAAGAGAACGACTGTCATTGGCCATCCTAAAACTCCTTCCCCAACCCTTCTCGCACTACAGAGTGATCAACGGGTTTAATTAAAACAAACTGTAGCCGAAATTAAATGCAAATTCCAGTTCCCCCGGAAGACAACAGGCGGCCTCTTACTGGACAGCGTCTTCCGGGGGGGCAATAAAGGCTTTAGAAAATAAACTAACTCAACAGGGAATTAGTAGCGGCTTTACTATACCAGCTATAGCCATTTTTACTGCTTTGAGTTGGTGTGAAAATCCAGGAGACTGAAAAAAACACTACAGAGAATGGCTGACTGACTGACTGACTGATGAAGACTGATGAAGACTGAAGACCAATCAAGCGGTCTCATCCTTCCAAGCCTCAACACCTCGGACTTGTGCGAGTCTGGCGCTACTGTTTAATAAGCTCATTTGAGAGGGGGGACGGTTCTCGGCTCGCCGCCTTCATTCATTTGGCTGTAGAAGCAGAAGAAAAATGAGCAGGCTGAGAGAGAGAGAAGTTTTCTAACGGGATTTATCCCACACTCCCACACCGAGCACGCGTCCCGACTCCAAGGGGCCGACGGACCGCGAGCTCTGATGAAACTCCGAGGTCCTAATTCCCAAATCAATCAGACGGACTTGGGACTCGGCCTGTCGGCGAAACGCCGGCGGAGAAAATGAGAGAGAGAGAGAGGGGGGAATAAGATCCCCTACTGTGGATCCGGAGAATCTTCTGGTGTCTCCGCGACTTCGCGCCCCCAACGGACTGGCAGAGAAACTGCAGGGGAGACGAGGAGAGCACATGGGGATAGGAGAGAAAAAGTCCCCCCAATCTATTCTGTCTGCCTGAGCTGCCCGCACCGACTCAAGCTGGCTGGGAATTCATCTTTTTAGAGGATTTGGAGGGATATTGGCGTGGGCTGGGGAGTTTTTGGGCTTCGACAGGCGATCCTGAGCTGCTGCCTGCTGGACACGAACTGCAAGGGCTCTCGTAGCATAACTTGGGCACGCTTCTCTGAGATGAACTGAGACAGACACTGAGACAGACACTGAGACAGACACTGAGACAGACACTGAGACAGACACTGAGACAGACACTAAGACAGACACTGAGACAGACACTGAGACAGACACTGAGACAGACACTGAGACAGACACTGAGACAGACACTGAGACAGACACTGAGACAGACACTGAGACAGACACTGAGACAGACACTGAGACAGACACTGAGACAGACACTGAGACAGACACTGAGACAGACAATAAGACAGACACTGAGACAGATACTGAGGCAGACACTGAGACAGACACTGAGACAGACACTGAGGCAGACACTGAGACAGACACTAAGACAGACACTGAGACAGACACTGAGACAGACACTGAGACAGACACTGAGACAGACACTGAGACAGACACTGAGACAGACACTGAGACAGACACTGAGACAGACACTGAGACAGACACTGAGACAGACACTGAGACAGACACTGAGACAGAGACTGAGACAGACACTGAGACAGACACTGAGACAGACACTGAGACAGACACTGAGACAGACACTGAGACAGACACTGAGACAGAAACTGAGACAGACACTGAGACAGACACTGAGACAGACACTGAGACAGACACTGAGACAGACACTGAGACAGACACTGAGACAGATACTGAGACAGATACTGAGACAGACACTGAGACAGACACTGAGACAGACACTGAGACAGATACTGAGACAGATACTGAGACAGACACTGAGACAGACACTGAGACAGACACTGAGACAGACACTGAGACAGACACTGAGACAGACACTGAGACAGACACTGAGACAGACACTGAGACAGACACTGAGACAGACACTGAGGCAGACACTGAGACAGACACTGAGACACACTGAGACAGACACCAAGAGAGGCCAAATTTAATTAGACAAAACTGAATAGGCAAAGCGCCTGCCACAAAAAAGTGTCTCAATTTCCAGCTGGTCCAAGCCTCGGGCCCAATGTTGCACTTCCTGGCCTGGCCGGAGCCAAACACTTTCCCCACTGTATCTTATTACGAAATTTTTAATTAAGGAAATTTAATAGCCATAACTTTGCTGTCGAAGCCCAGCAAAACACGCAGCAGGAGTAGCAGCAGCTCAAAACTCCACCATATGTAGCGAAGGCCGAATTGCATTGAGGATTCTCACTTCGAACGCGTCCCAAGTCGTGTCTGATGAGGCCAAATAGCGCGGAGTTTGGCTGGGCCTTCCGACCAGTCGCTACAAAAGAGGGGCAACAAAAAACCCAACACACACAGACACACACACTGGAATTCATCTCCCAAATGCCTTGCAAAGTGAAAGATATTGTTGAAAAGACGAAATTGCATCCCTAATTCCCGGACACCAGCCAAAGGGCGGGGAAGTTTTCACCCCAGAGTCTGGACTCAGAACTCTGGAGACAGCATCGTGAGACGAGCGAATGTGGGATAATTTTTAATTCCTTTCGCTGTCCCAGTTTCCCCCAAACATTCCTGGTGGCTGTTTTTTGCTCGATTTTCTTCGGGCACGTTTCTCGGCTTTGCGCATGAGCGCACGTCGCTTCATGCAGAGGTGCGAAAGTTGAGCAGAGTTCAAGAACCAAATAGTGGAAATTAATTAATTAACTTTCACCTCTTCGATTTTCTATGGGTCTGATTTGAAGAGTGAACTCAAGTGACAGCTTCTGAGACAGCGATTGCGCGGCAGGTGTCAGAAAGGGACAGAACAATCACCTTGAGAAGTGCTCACTATCGTAGGGCATGAGAATAGCTATACAAAATTTCAGGATCGCTATGTGCACCCTGGCGCACTTTAAGCGACATTGTCACACAACCGGCGAGAGGCATTACTGGCCATTCCGCCGACTCCCCTGAGCAGGCACATATTTCCACAGGAGTGTACAGCTGCCCTAACTATATTGTTAGGCATGTACACTTCTTCACTGTACCTTGGGGGTTGGCTCTCAAGGGTACTAATTGCACGAGCAGAGCCAAGCCGAGATTCCAATTTAGCCTCAAATTAATGTGACTGCACTTGGAATCGAGCCTGGGCCACTGGTACATACTCTTAGGAGCGGAGCGCCGCGCCAGACCACTAGTCTACGACCCGTATAGATTCAACTACGCTTTATACATCCCGAGCATGTTCGAATAAAGAAATTGAACAAAGACTTGTACAAAGATTGCGGTGGCTATTCCAAAATGTTTGTCCCACCACTTTTGTACCATACGAATGCAACGTACCTACTCGTCAAGAATAAAATATGAGATAAGATAAGATGCAAGAGATAAGAGAGGTATTACGAATTAGAAGCATAAGTAGAAGGAATAGAGCAGAGAGAAGAGAGCAAAGAGGAGACGAGGAGATGAGAGAAAAGATTAGAAGAGAAGAGAAGAGGAGAAGAGAAGAGGAGAGAGTTGTGAAAAGACACAGACCCTGCTAGAACATGAAGCCCCCTATTGAGCATCCACAATGTCACAGCCAGGGACAGACTTAGTCACGAACTTTTGCAATAAAATATAATAATAATAGTAGAAAGAGAATAGAAAATATTATCAGGCAGTCACTCTCACCCTCCATCTCTCATTCGCCACCCTCCGCGCCCACCCACCATGCAAAAAAGCAAATCAAAGTTCTGGCAAACAAAGCAGCCAGAGCGCAGATCCTGTCAGTCAACATCAGGACAGCGTGGAGTCTGGAGCTATCTTAGGGCAGTAAGACAATCCTTTATATTTAGCGGGGAATCTCAGGATTTCATAGAACCTCATCGCCCCCTCCCGAGCCCCCAGACTCTAAGCAGGCAGCTGGAGCCGGCAAACATGACGGAAACTCAACAGCTGGTCGGGGGTGACGTCCGCCCGCAGCACGATGAGGCGCGTGGCGAAAAGCTAATCAAGGATGCTGCGTGCCGCCCGCTGACGGGCCAAAAATCTGATTCCCCGATCCTGCGGGGGACGGCTCCGCCTCCCGCTGCCTGATGATGTTTGACAGCTCCATTTGAGGCCGACCGTGAATAGGAAAATTCTACCAGCTCCGTTGGGAAGCTTTCAAAGTTAGCGTAGCGATGGGGCTTTGTTTGTCCAATTGGGGCTGTGAGATGCCGCTCGGTTGAGCGAACTTCACCTATCTGTCTGTCTGTCTGTCTGTCTGTCTTTCTGTCTGTCTGTCTGTCTGTCTGTCTGTCTGTCTGTCTGTCTGTCTGTCTGTCTGTCTGTCTGTATTCTATGAAAAGATTTATAATAGAAATATCCATTATGCAATCTTGAACAATAGCAAGCGTATAAAGCTTCAATCCCATTATTTAAGCAATCCTGAAATTCCACGCCAATCAATTGCTTGTCATCTCACTCAGAAATCTGAAGCCGCTGCCCCGTGAGCCTCTGAAAACATCCGGCCCCGGCCATCCATCAGACTGAGCAGCCGCAGTCAGCAGGAAAACAGGGAAAAGTTACTCAATCGCCTAAACTCCTTTCACTGACGGAAAGCAACGGAGGCTGGGCGGTGCTTCCGGGGAGCAGCTTCAGGGTTCAATAGCCTTAAGGTCACCCTCTGTCTGCAGTGGCGTTCGTTTTCCTCTCCTTCACTCTGCTGTGTCTGCGTTCTCTCCGCAATGTCAAGAGATCTGCGGCCATCTGTGTTGCAGGATGAATTGAGGGTCAGCCATTTCTGTGCGCGCGAGTGTGTGTCCTTTTCCAGCGCCATTCTGCGACTCTCTCGCCCTCCGTCTGTGCCTGCCGGCTCTGCATGGTTTTGTGAATCTCGCCTCCTCTCTGCTGAGCGTTCCTTGCAATCCATCTGCTAATATACTTTATTTGGCTCTCTAACACTCTCCTCTCTCCTCTCTCCTCTCTCCTCTCTCCTCTCTCCTCTCTCCTCTCTCCTCTCTCCTCTCTCCTCTCTCCTCTCTCCTCTCTCCTCTCTCCTCTCTCCTCTCTCCTCTCTCCTCTCTCCTCTCTCCTCTCTCCTCTCTCCTTTCTCCTCTCTCCTCTCTCCTCTCTCCTCTCTCCTCTCTCCTCTCTCCTCTCTCCTCTCTCCTCTCCCCTCTCTCCTCTCTCCTCTCTCCTCTCCCCTCTCTCCTCTCTCCTCTCTCCTCTCTCCTCTCTCCTCTCTCCTCTCTCCTCTCTCCTCTCTCCTCTCTCCTCTCCTCTCTCATCTCTCATCTCTCATCTCTCATCTCCTCTCTCATCTCTCATCTCTCGTCTTGCATCTTTCGTCTCTTGTGTCTCATCTCTCCTCTCTCCTCTCTCCTCTCTCCTTTCTACTCTTCTCTTCTCTCTCCTCTCTAATCGCTCGTCTTTCATCTTTCGGCTTTTGTCTCTCATCTCCCGTCTCTTGTCTCTCATCTCTCGTCTCTCATCTCCTCTTCTCTCTCCTCTCCTCTCTCATCGCTCATCTCTCGTCTCTCATCTCTTCTCTCTTCTCTCTCCTCTCTCCTCTCTCCTCTCTCCTCTCTCCTCTCTCCTCTCTCCTTTCTCCTCTCTCATCTCTCATCTCTCATCTCCTCTCTCATCTCTCGTCTTGCATCTTTCATCTCTTGTCTCTCATCTCTCCTCTCTCCTCTCTCCTCTCTCCTCTCTCCTCTCTCCTCTCTCCTCTCTTCTCTCTCCTCTCTCCTCTCTCCTCTCTCCTCTCTCCTCTCCTCTCTCATCTCTCATCTCTCATCTCTCATCTCCTCTCTCATCTCTCATCTCTCGTCTTGCATCTTTCGTCTCTTGTGTCTCATCTCTCCTCTCTCCTCTCTCCTCTCTCCTTTCTACTCTTCTCTTCTCTCTCCTCTCTAATCGCTCGTCTTTCATCTTTCGGCTTTTGTCTCTCATCTCCCGTCTCTTGTCTCTCATCTCTCGTCTCTCATCTCCTCTTCTCTCTCCTCTCCTCTCTCATCGCTCATCTCTCGTCTCTCATCTCTTCTCTCTTCTCTCTTCTCTCTCCTCTCCCCTCTCTACTCTCTCCTCTCTCCTCTCTTCTCTTTTCTCTCTCTTCTCTCCTCTCCTCTCTCATCTCTCATCTCTCATCTCTCATCTCTCGTCTCTCGTCTATCATCTCTTGTCTCTCATTTCTTCTCTTTCGTCTCTCCTCTGTCCTCCTATTATCTCTCTTTTCTCTCCCCCCTCTGCCTCAGTCCTCAGCTCCCATCCCAATTTCCCAGTTACTCAACAGAACAGCAGCTGGGCGCAAATTGTTGCCCCGAGCTCAAGCCTCAGCCGCGGCCCAGCTCCCGCCATCTGCATCGCGCCTCCGCCTTCATCTGGGCTGGGAGGGAATTAATAGGCAATTTTAGCTTTCGATTCAGTTTGTGTCAGCAAGGAGATAAAATTTTCTAGATAAGAATTCCTCCCCTTCCCCAACAGCAAAACCTCTAAGAGCCTCGCGGGAGTTGATCGAACCAGGAGATAACCCACCCCCCCCCCCTGACATTCGCTGTGAGGCAATCATTATTCGCTTTTCTAGGAATTTGAATTCGAATTTTCTTAGAATTCATTTGCAACCCGGCAATTTGTTTCGCAGAATAATTCCACCATTGTATTGAGTAGAAGGCATTGAGTAGAGAGCAGCCCAGCTCTCTGGTTGACTCAGAGAGCACTCATTTAGGCACCGCAGGCACTCATTTTGGCGCCATAGGCACTCATTTTGGCGCCGCAGGCACTCTTTTGGCGCCATAGGCACTCATTTTGGCGCCGCAGGCACTCTTTTGGCGCCATAGGCACTCTTTTGGCGCCATAGGCACTCGTCTTGGCGCCGCAGGCACTCTTTTGGCGCCGCAGGCACTCATCTTGGCGCCGCAGGCACTCATTTAGGCGCCGCAGGCACTCTTTTGGCGCCGCAGGCACTCATTTAGGCACCGCAGGCACTCATCTTGGCGCCGCAGGCACTCATTTAGGCGCCGCAGGCACTCTTTTGGCGCCGCAGGCACTCATTTTGGCGCCGTAGGCACTCTTTTGGCGCCGCAGGCACTCTTTTGGCGCCGCAGGCACTCATCTTGGCGCCGCAGGCACTCATTTAGGCGCCGCAGGCACTCTTTTGGCGCCGCAGGCACTCATTTTGGCGCCGTAGGCACTCTTTTGGCGCCGCAGGCACTCATTTAGGCACCGCAGGCACTCATCTTGGCGCCGCAGGCAGGTACTCATTTTGGCGCCGCAGGCACTCATTTTGGCGCCGCAGGCAGGCAATCATTTTGGCGCCGCAGGCAGGCACTCATTTTGGCGCCGCAGGCAGGCACTCATTTTGGCGCCGCAGGCAGGCACTCATTTTGGCGCCGCAGGCACTCATTTAGGCGCCGCAGGCACTCTTTTGGCGCCGCAGGCACTCATTTTGGCGCCGTAGGCACTCTTTTGGCGCCGCAGGCACTCATTTAGGCACCGCAGGCACTCATCTTGGCGCCGCAGGCAGGTACTCATTTTGGCGCCGCAGGCACTCATTTTGGCGCCGCAGGCAGGCAATCATTTTGGCGCCGCAGGCAGGCACTCATTTTGGCGCCGCAGGCAGGCACTCATTTTGGCGCCGCAGGCAGGCACTCATTTTGGCGCCGCAGGCAGGCACTCATTTTGGCGCCGCAGGCACTCTTTTGGCGCCGCAGGCACTCATTTTGGCGCCGTAGGCACTCTTTTGGCGCCGCAGGCAGGCACTCATTTTGGCGCCGCAGGCACTCTTTTGGCGCCGCAGGCACTCATTTTGGCGCCGTAGGCACTCTTTTGGCGCCGCAGGCACTCATTTAGGCACCGCAGGCACTCATCTTGGCGCCGCAGGCAGGTACTCATTTTGGCGCCGCAGGCACTCATTTTGGCGCCGCAGGCAGGCAATCATTTTGGCGCCGCAGGCAGGCACTCATTTTGGCGCCGCAGGCAGGCACTCATTTTGGCGCCGCAGGCAGGCACTCATTTTGGCGCCGCAGGCAGGCACTCACCCTGGAGCAAAATTATTGATTTCCATAACGGGTCACAAAGTTGGGGGGACAAAGCATTTGGCATGCCCCCATAGCTTTAACTGAGGGGGGGCATGTCCCCCCCCCTCGGAGGCGACGCCCCTGTCCACATGTTCCGTCTCTCTTCTGAGGGTATCATTTCCCTGGCTTTCCATTCCAGGTCTCTCAGAGAAGTCCATGAGTCCATGAGTCCCTCGGGTCTTATGAAGCTTCGCAGAAAAAATAAATATACACATATTTTGCTAAGTTATATTTTTTTACACAAAAATTTGTCCGAGTTTTCGGAGACAGTCGGGCAGAAGGTCAGCCGGAGGTTTTTTTATTGCCGAAATTATTACCGAGTGTGAGAATATGATAATTAACTCAGCAGGGTTCTGAGGCTCGACTCAGTCTTTATTTTGTCTCAATATCGATGGAGCATACGGAAAGGATTTCTAAATTCAATAAGAAAGAAGCGCTATTTATCACGTTAAAAAAATAGTGCTTGGCTTATTGGAAATGGTTTCATGGTTTCTAGGAAACGGTTTCTAGGTTTCTAGGAAACGGTTTCTTGGTTTATAAGAAACGGTTTCTTGGTTTCTAGGAAACGGTTTCTAGGTTTCTATTAGACGGTTTATAGGTTTCTAGGAAACAGTTTTTTGGTTTCTAGGAAACGGTTTCTTGGCTTCTAGGAAACGGTTTCTTGGTTTCTAGGAAACGGTTTCTTGGTTTCTACGAAACGGTTTCTTGGTTTCTAGGAAACGGTTTCTTGGTTTCTAGGAAACGGTTTCTTGATTTCTAGGAAACGGTTTCTAGGTTTCTAGGAAACGGTTTCTTGATTTCTAGGAAACGATTTCTTGGTTTCTAGGAAACGGTTTCTTGGTTTCTAGGAAACGGTTTCTTGGTTTCTAGGAAACGGTTTCTTGATTTCTAGGAAACGGTTTCTTGGTTTCTAGGAAACGGTTTCTAGGTTTCTAGGAGGTTTTGTGCTTTTTAGGAAATTGTACCCCCTAACCGCGGAGCATTGGAAAATTATGAACAAGAGCAACAGATGTGGTACTGAGTTTCGATACTAACCCTCCCCCAATATTTCGTCTGCAACGATGAAGATGGATTCTGAACTGAATGCGCAGACTCTATAAATTTACAGGAGTGTGCCAGGAATTGGCAGGAGTGTGCAAGCCAGACAGCCAGTTGTAAAATTTTACAGAGGCCATATAATATTTCTGCCTCAAGAAGAATAATGATAATTCTTCCAAAATTTGAGCAGATATGAGTTCAATCATTTTTGCTGTTTGCTCCCCGTCTGTGCTGGAGAGATAATCCTTGAGGATCAGGCTTGGGTGAAACTGTTTCAGACTTGTTTTTATGACGCTAGAGCAACAGTTAATTCTGAACTACCAGATCTCCTATGATGGCTGCAGCTCCTTGAGCTCTGTTTGTTTTATGGTCTCTGGGCCTGGCTGTGGTCTGGAAGTGGAGCTCAAGCTGGATTTACTGAGTATCAACAAGTTCAGACTGCTGTCTTACATTTTTGCTTATAGGCGGTTTGAGGAGCTGATTTTGAAGATACAATTAAGGGGTATGCTCACTCTCATGATATTTGGGCGCACGAAGCAACACATTTCAACTACAGGAACTTTTTCCTAGACTAGAAACCAAGAATAAGTTTCCTATAAATATCACTGAGGAAACAGTTTCCTAGAAACCAAGAAACCATTTCCTTGAAACCAACAAACAATTACCCAGAAAACTAGAAACCTAGAAACAGTTTCCTAGAAACAAGAAAACTTTTTCCTAGAAACCAATAAATAGTTTCTTAGAAAACACAGAACAGCTACAAGAAACAAAGAAGCAGTTTCCCTGAAACCGAGGCACAGTTTCCTAGAAACCAAGAAACAGTTTCCTAGAAACCAAGAAACACTTTTTTAGAAATAAAGAAACACTTTCAAGAAAAAAGAAACAGTTTCCTAAAAAGTAAAACAGTTTCTTAGAAACTAAAAAAATTTCACTTGAAACCAAGAAACAGTTTCCTAGAAAATAGACAATAGTTTCCTAAGAACCAGCAAATATTTTTCTAAAACCAATAAACAGTTCACAAAAAATTACCTTTCTGGAAACAGTTTCCTAGAAACCAAAACTGTTTCTAAGAAATGGCCCTCAGGGAACATTTTCCTATAAATGTCCCTCAGGAAGGAGTTTCCTAGAAATGTCCCTCAGGAAACAGTTTCCTGGAAACCAAGAACAGTTTCCTAGAAATGTCCCTCAGGAAACAGTTTCCTAGAAACCAAGAACAGTTTCCTAGAAATGTCCCTCAGGAAACAGTTTCCTAGAAACCAAGAACAGTTTCCTAGAAATGTCCCTCAGGAACAGTTTCCTAGAAACCAAGAACAGTTTCCTAGAAATTTCCCTCAGGAAACAGTTTCCTAGAAACGTCCCTCAGGAAACAGTTTCCTGGAAACCAAGAACAGTTTCCTAGAAATGTCCCTCAGGAAACAGTTTCCTAGAAACCAAGAACAGTTTCCTAGAAATGTCCCTCAGGAAACAGTTTCCTAGAAATATCCCTCAGGAAACAGTTTCCTAGAAACCAAGAACAGTTTCCTAGAAATGTCCCTCAGGAACAGTTTCCTAGAAACCAAGAACAGTTTCCTAGAAATTTCCCTCAGGAAACAGTTTCCTAGAAACGTCCCTCAGGAAACAGTTTCCTGGAAACCAAGAACAGTTTCCTAGAAATGTCCCTCAGGAAACAGTTTCCTAGAAACCAAGAAAAGTTTCCTAGAAATGTCCCTCAGGAAACAGTTTCCTAGAAATGTCCCTCAGGAAACAGTTTCCTAGAAACCAAGAACAGTTTCCTAGAAATGTCCCTCAGGAAACAGTTTCCTAGAAACCAAGAACAGTTTCCTAGAAATTTCCCTCAGGAACAGTTTCCTAGAAACCAAGAACAGTTTCCTAGAAATTTCCCTCAGGAAACAGTTTCCTAGAAATGTCCCTCAGGAAACAGTTTCCTGGAAACCAAGAACAGTTTCCTAGAAATGTCCCTCAGGAAACATTTTCCTAGAAACCAAGAACAGTTTCCTAGAAATTTCCCTCAGGAAACAGTTTCCTAGAAATTTCCCTCAGGAAACAGTTTCCTAGAAACCAAGAAAAGTTTCCTAGAAATGGCACTAGGGAAACTGGCTGGGGATGCTAACGCCAATTTCAACAGACCAGCTATACCCTGGTAATCCCATAATTTCATATTTTAGCTGGGATTCGATAAAAATTCCATTGCTTCATCAGTGGATTTGCTGCATCTAGCCAGAAAATTCGGATAGAGAAGATGCTTCTCTAAAAGCTGATGCGGAGTGGGAGTCGGGATTTGCCTGTCAGCAGCCCACTGCCTTCTTCCATCTCTCTTCTCAGCCATAGGCTAGCAGATGGGCAGAATTATGAGTAGCCATCATTTGAGCAGACCGCTGCTGGATCAGCGGCACTTGAGGTGGGGCGGAGCTCGAGAGTGAGTAAGGCTGTCTAAAAGCGCGCCTTCCCCGCAGAAACGACATGCATGTACTACTCACGCTGAGTGCTAAAATAAATAGCAACTGCATGGACATTCGCTGCATTAGTGAATTAACTGGCAAATGCTAAATACACCCTGCATGCTTCTAGTTATAGGAGGCATTGCTCCCTAGATAAAGCAAAATGAAAATGCACAAACTAGAAAACCTTACGCCACTTGTCCTCCCTTCTAGAATCGCCACTTGTTAGTCAAAGCAACACCCTGGGATGCGCCGATAGAAAAGTAAGCGCCTCTCATTAAGCGAATCTCATTAAGCGCCTCTCATTAAGCGAATCTCATTAAGCGCCTCTTATTAAGCGCCCCTTATTAAGCGCCCCTCATCAAGCACTCTTCATCAAGCACTCTTCATCAAGCGTTCTTCAGCAAGCGCCCCTCATCAAGCGCTCTTTATCAAGCGCACCCCATTAAGCGCCCCTCATTAAGCGACCCTCATTAAGCGCCCCTCATTAAGCGCCCCTTATTAAGTGCCCCTCATCAAGCGCTCTTTAACAAGCGCCCCCCATTAAGCGCCCCTCATTAAGCGCCCCTCATTAAGCGCCCCTCATTAAGCGCCCCTCATTAAGCGCTCTTTAACAAGCGCCCCTCATTAAGCGCCCTTCATTAAGCGCCTCTCGTCAAGCGCCTCACATAAAGCGCCCCTCATTAAGCGCCCTTCATTAAGCGCCTCTCATAAAGCGCCTCATTAAGCTCCAAAAACACACACACAAACGATGCAGAAGAGCTCTGCTCATCTCTGCTTCTCCCAGTCGTACTCAGCTAATAATAAAAGCAGAGGCCTCAAACCTGATGCAGCAGGCAATGTGAAAGAAACACAAATTTGCATTCTCACCGCCTGCACCAGCCGAGATAAGGATGAGCGAGAAAAGAAAACGAGAAAATTTTTTTTTATTTATTCGATAAAATTTTTGAAACCAATTTTTGGTGCCGGCAATTTTGAGCTGTAGCTGAGCAGCGAACATCCTGTCTTCCGCGGCACGGACGGAATTGCGGGCTCCTCCGAGGGAGAGAAAAATAAAATAATTGAAAGGAAAATTTCCTAGAATCAAGCCATGAGGAAATGTCCAGGGGATTAAAGATGACCGAGGCTCGTCACTCCTCCCCAAACCCCCAACCAGCACTTGAAGTTGGGCAGCTCTCGAAGGCCCCATATTTGGCTTGTGGCTCTGGGTGACCCTCCCAGCCACTTGACTTGGCTGATTTAAACAAATTGCCAAACTGCAGCTTCTCTGCCTCATTTAGGAGATGGAACAGAGACAGACAGAGAAGAGAAGAGAAGGAAGGGACATCGCTTAACACATGACTTGCTGGCGAACTCTTTTGATTATTATTGCCAAAAACTTCTTCCTTTGGATGGAGGTCGAAACTTGAGGGACGGCCAAACTTAATTTGCTGGGGTCGGTCCTGCATAGGCAGGCCTTTTGTCTGAGACAGAGCCTTGCTTTGGGCTTCTGAAATATCAGTTTATGCCCGACTTGCTTAACTAGATCTATGCATCTGATTGGAAGGTAGAAAAGCAATTATAGATAGATAGATAGATAGATAGATAGATAGATAGATAGATAGATAGATAGATAGATAGATAGATAGATAGATAGATAGATAGATAGATAGATAGATAGATAGATAGATAGATAGATAGATAGATAGATAGATAGATAGATAGATAGATAGATAGGTAGATAGATAGATAGATAGATAGATAGATAGATAGATAGGTAGATAGATAGATAGATAGATAGATAGATAGATAGGTAGATAGATAGACAGATAGGGTGCCTCACCAGCAGCACCTGGCCATCTCAACTCTGATCTATCAATCTCCCCTGGGTCCCCATATTGCCCTGATCCGGCCAGAAGGCAGTCACTTTACTCTCAAGCGTCAAAAGCTGCCGCTTCAACCTCTCTTTCATTCCAGCGAACGGCCTTCAGTCAACCTGGCATCCGCTTGGCAACAACCTACACACCTCATTGCTCAACTGCAGCCTCCTCGACTCCAATAAGATCCCGCTGGCTTTTCGCGCCAAAACCAAAAAAGCAGTTGGGTGGATGTGGCGCAGTGCCGGACGCAGGGGGAGCCTTAATGAAGGACGGCATTGCCAACGCTGAGAAACAGAGCTCAGGAACAGGTCGTAAATCTCAGTCAGGAGTTCCCCATCAAGCACCCAATAATAATAATAATCATAACGCAGGCATTTCTATTCAATTCTCGATAAATTTCCTCAGCTCTTGACGGACGAGTCGGGGTCGAGTCCGAGAGGCGACACGTGGCCGTGGCCGGCGGCCGTTTCTCCTTGATTTGATTCGAGCGTCTGCTTGGGAGCAGAGCTCCTTAGAGACGGGGAAGCAGTTTGACATTTTGGGCTGGCCGCATTGCGCAGGGAGCCCCATAAAACTTGTGGGGATTCGCGGTGTTTTGCCTCAGTATACCCGTCTGTCCAGGTATTCGAACTCCCAATGATGCTTTGTCGGCAAGGCCAAGGAGTCTGCACAGATATTGAAATCATCAAAATCTCAGTTGACGCTTGAGCGTTGACACTTTTTCTATAATTAAGGAAATCTTGTGTGTTTTGATTGATTGTAGCGATAGGTCCAGGTGTCACTAATACTCCTGGGATTTGGTTCTGTGAGCAGGGCATACTATAGATGTGAGTCTCAAAATTCGCCAAGAGGTACACACTGGGCTGTACCCGTTGCATTAGGTAAATAAGCACGAACATCTATAATATGGGGCCAAGTGGCTGGGGCGCATGAGTCTGCATGCAAATCAGGACATCTAGCGGGATCCCGCATGGAAAATCCTAGTGCATGCGCTCCGCATCCTGTGCTCAGGTGAGGTGGGACCTGCACTAGCGACTCGCATGACGCAGCCCGAGAAGCTTTGAGCAACAATGCAATTAACGGTTTGGCGTGACTACGCATTTATCACTTTCACTTTTGCAATCATAATTATCATCCCAGTGTAATGGAGAAGAGGATGTTTAGAATATATAGATATATATTCAGTCATCAATTTGCTTTTCCTTTGCAGTCACTTCTCTCTCTTTGCCAGATTAGAATTCAGCTCAGGAAACTGGGGTGTTAGGGTTTAGGGAAGATGCTGGTTGTGTGCTCACTCACTGCTCAGGCTCTCTGCGCCGGGTGAAGATTATGAGTGTCACATGGGTTGGATCGCAAGCCTGGGAGGGGGATCACAGAGGTCTAGGGGGTCACAGACAGAGGTCTATGAGGGGGTCACGGTGCTGGTCTAGGAGGGGGGGGGGTCACAAAGGTTTAGGATGAGGTCACAGCGATCTAGGGGGGTTCACAGACGTCTATCTCAGGGGGTGTGACACTTGCACCATCACCACACTCCGCGGAGTCTCAATGCTGCAGGAGAGCAAAAAAAGAACACAAAAAATCATGAAATGTAACCCCCAAAAATGTCTGTTTCGTATCCGTTTCCCGCTTCACAGCCGGAAATGAAAAGCCCATATATGGCGAACGGATCCGGTGACCCCAGAAAGGCGAAAGTCTCACAATTAAGTGTCCAGTTGCCTTGCTGTATAGGAAAGCACATACTGTGGACTCTGCAACGAAGTTATATAATAAATATCTGACCTCCCCTGGTGCAGTGGGGTCTGACTAAAATTTGCATCTAATTAACAAGTTGTTTATATAGAGAGGCCGGGTTGAAAGAAATTGAATTGACTCGAGCGAGGGAGAGCAGTGAGATTGAGAACCCCTTGCCGCTCGCAGGTGAGAGAGATTGTAACTCGATATAAACACAGCAACACCTCCGCAAAAAGGCAAAGAAAAAGCAGTTAAAGAAGAAGACACCTGCGCAATAGTGAGAGAGGCCGGAACAACAATTCCTTCTTGACTTCTAAAAGCGGAGTTCGTTGTCTCGGAGCTGTAATAGGACACCCGGCCGGAGGAGGGGGGGGGGTCTCGCGACCCCCTTCGCAACTAAAGCCCCCCCCCCCCTACACCGTGGAAAATCGCTCAAGTGTGGCCGAAGGAAAGGAAGCAACAGCGAAAGCAAAAGCAGAAAAAGAATTTGGCCTCAAATTTTCTCCGATAGTCGTGCCCCCTCCCCTTTCTCATCGCCACAGCCAATCAGCGAGTCCAAGCGGACCCAGCGGCCATTCTATTGGGCCGTGAGGACCACTTTCTCTCTCTCTCCCTCTCTTGTCTGTTCTCTCTGCTCTTCCCTCCTCAAGCCGGAGGCAGAGACCCCAGTTGACTATCGAATTGGATCCGGACCGGGCCAACCAGGGCTCAGGGGTCTGAATTTGAAGTTCGCCGCCACCCACTCCCCGATCCACTGCCGCCCGCTCTTCCCCCTACAGACATGGCGCCCCCTGGCCAGACCGCCTCACTCCGCCTCTTTCTGCTTTAAATTTGCATTTTTGATTTCCCCCCTCTTGCTAAGCGCAAGTCAGCTTAGGCCAAAGTCAGCTCCAGTGAGGCAGTTCTCAGTTTTCTTAATTTAAGTTATGCAAATAATTTGCAAATAGATTTCGGTTATTATTACTATCGGCCTCAGCCTCTCCTAGCCCCAGCGAATTAAGTCAGTTATAGAGTGAAGTCAGATAAGCTACCAATAAAAGGCAGGACTCAAACTCGTTCAATCGGATGGCCACAAGCGTCACTCACGGAGTTGCCGGCGGAGGCGGCGGCGCTGGCGCTGGCGGAGGCGGCCTGATGCCGCTGGACCCGTACGCGATGTACAAGACCCAGTTCCCCACCGTGCAGTCGCCGGTGCATCCGTCAATGCCGCTGACACCAACGGGCGGTTCAGCAGCGCCGCCTCAGGCTGGTGGCGCGGGCTTCTACAACACCGGAGCTGCCGCGGCCGCTGCAGCTGCGGCAACCTGCGGCTACTACGATAATCCCTGGTCATCCTGGCACACCATGCAGCCGGTGCTGCAGCAGCAGCAGCAACAACAACACCAGCAACACCAGCAGCAGCGTCAGAAGCACTCTCCAAGTCTCGACTTTGAGATGCAACAGCAGGCGGCGGCGGCGGCAGCGGCGGCGGCAGCGGCTGCGGCGGCAGCTCACGGGATGCCCTGCAGCAACAACAACAACAGCGGCAACAACAGCAGCAGCAGTAGCGCATCAGACTACAGGAACAACCAGCTTGCAAGTCATCATCAGATGCACTGGTCGCCGTTCCAGCATCACGAGCATCAGCAGGGACTGCATCAGTCGCAGCAGTTGCAGAGCCAGCAGCAGCAGCAGCAGCAGCAGCATGTTGCAATGCTCTCTAGCGGATGGTACCGCGGTGTTGAAGGCGGCCTGCCCATGGCGTCGTCACCGGAGCTGCACCAGGACTCTGTACCAGTGCACCTGCAGCATCACAGCCTCCATCATCAACTACAGCAACAGCAGCAGCAGCAGCATCTCATGGGTCAAGCTATGCCAGATATCCCTGCAGCGGGACAGCCGCAGATGCAGCAGCAGCAGCAGCAGCAGCCGGAGATGCCCGAGCCAGGAGAAGCCCCCAGCTCGGACGACCTCGAGCAGTTCGCCAAGATGTTCAAACAGCGCCGGATCAAGCTGGGCTACACTCAGGCCGACGTTGGCCTGGCGCTCGGCACCCTGTACGGCAACGTGTTCAGCCAGACCACCATCTGCCGCTTTGAGGCGCTGCAGCTGTCCTTCAAGAACATGTGCAAGCTGAAGCCTCTGCTCAGCAAGTGGCTTGAAGAGGCCGACAGTTCCACCGGTTCGCCAACCAATCTGGACAAAATCGCGGCCCAAGGCCGAAAGCGGAAGAAGCGGACGAGCATCGAGCTGAGCACGAAGGGCGCTCTGGAGAGCCACTTCAGCCAGCACCAGAAGCCGGCGGCGCAGGAAATCACGCAGCTGGCGGACACCCTCGGCCTCGAGAAGGAGGTCGTCCGCGTCTGGTTCTGCAACCGGCGCCAGAAGGAGAAGCGAATGACGCCGCCGAACAATCTACCGCAGGGCTGCTCGGGCAAGAGAGCCAAGGGCCAGTCGTCAAGGACGCGACACTCCTCGTCGGACTCCGGCAACAGCAACGTGAGCTCGGCTGACGATGCGTCCTGCGACCAGGACGACTCCATAGTGATGCAGCAGATCCAGCATCTGCACCAGATGCCGCAGCAGCAGCAGCAGCTTCATCACCAGCAGCACCTGGCTGCAGTCTCCGAGCACCATCACCTGCAGCAGCAGCAGCATCACCAGATGTCCTCCTACTCGGGCGTCCCCGCTGTCTCCTCCTACACGGCCGCTCTGTACGGCGCGGAGCCGCCCCAGCAACCAGCCCAGCAACCGACCTCGCCAGAAGGAGTGAAATGTGAGCCGTGAAAATCTGCACGCACTCTCGCTGAGCTGAGCGATTCTAAAATCCACCCTAGAAATCCTAGAATTCTAGAATCCACCCGATTCTAAAGCTGCCCATTCCGAAATAGCATATAGAATATTGCACAATCCTTGGTACGTATGCATCTATAAATAAAATAAATATTATATATTATTCGTGTTTACTTGTCTCTTGTCCATGCAGTATTCAACATGCTAAAAATATTGTTAATTAATATTAACACCGCACCGCACAAACACAACAAAAAGACTAAAATGTTGTCAGTGATGCTATGATTTATTCAATAATTTGTGCATTAATCATAAATATTAGCATCAGCGAATGCCTTGATGAAGACAACCTCTGTTTGCTTTCAAAAGAGCTAAAATATATCTGAGAAAATAGTTTGCCAGGTCCCAAGTTGCTTGTCATTATTCAATTCTTGCAAGTGAAATTCATAGCGGTTGGACTTGATTGTTTAGTAAAAAAACATTCATATTACTATGCATACCTGGTATGATCTGTAGTTGTATATGATATTTGCAATGATAGCTATGATTCTTGTTCTGTGTAATGTGTTCATATATGCTTTGCTATCTGATTAAAACTGTAACCGTATAAATATAAAAATACTAAATAAATATAAGCTATAAAAATCATAATCTGACAACTCTGTCAACAACTGTTGTTTTAATTTGAACAAAAAAATTAAATTTCATTCATTTTCTCGCTTTTAAAATCTTCAAATGCTCAGTGCAATGTGAAATTAAAGCAAATACAATTGTAGCAGATTAATAGGGCACACTCAGGCACAGCCATAGATGGAGTGACACATACAGAGTGATACAAACACAGCTAGAGACAGAGTGACACAAACACAGCTAGACAGAGTGACACAAACACAGCTACAGAGTGACACAAACACAGCTACAGAGTGACACAAACACAGCTAGAGACAGAGTGACACAAACACAGCTACAGAGTGACACAAACACAGCTAGAGACAGAGTGACACAAACACAGCTAGAGACAGAGTGACACAAACACAGCTAGAGACAGAGTGACACAAACACAGCTAGAGACAGAGTGACACAAGCACAGCTAGAGACAGAGTGACACAAACACAGCTAGAGACAGAGTGACACAAACACAGCTAGAGATAGAGTGACACAAACACAGCTAGGGACAGAGTGACACAAACACAACTAGAGACAGGGTGACACAAACACAACTAGAGATAGAGTGACACAAACACAGCTAGGGACAGAGTGACACAAACACAGCTAGAGACAGAGTGACACAAACATAGCTAGAGACAGAGTGACACAAACACAACTAGAGACAGGGTGACACAAACACAGCTAGACAGAGTGACACAAACACAGCTAGAGACAGAGTGACACAAACACAGCTAGAGACAGAGTGACACAAATACAGCTAGACAGAGTGACACAAACACAGCTAGAGACAGAGTGACACAACATAAAGAATAAACTTTCAGAGTAATAAGTAAGCATCGCATCAGCGCCACTAGAGAGAATAGTTTCACAGCTCAAAGCTAGTAATCTCTATTCTACATTGCAATTATGACCGTCCACTTCGAGTACCGCTGCACCAAAAGATTTTATGGTTAAGCAAATAAGCATTTTGTGCATTTCACTCATTTCAAATGCCTCTGCGGAGGTGAGGTGGTTGCTTGGTCAAGAAAGCTCAAAAGCGGCGCATCATTGAAGCCCCATCAGGCAACACAAGCCTTAATTAGCTAGTTAAGTGGCAATAATGTTGGGGCCCACGTGGACGACAATTACAAAAAAGTGACTGCAGAGGTTTGCTGCGGCATTGTGCACCTACCGCGCCATTTCCTATTTATGCCAGTGTGCCAAACAATTTTTCTAAGAGACCTTCCATGGACCTCCGATGTAGACCTGGACTGGGAGCCAGGCGGGCAAGAAAGCAGTGGGTGATGACGATTAAAAAGTCATGAGGAGTCAGGAGTCACATTTGCTTGCAGATTGCTGAATTTTAATTTTAAGATTTAATTTTACACTTTGATACGCATTTCGAACTTCAATATTAAACTAAGCAAAATGATCAAAGTTACCAGATGGATATTGGCTGATTTTCAGTTGCCTCTGAGGGTCAAGGCAGGTCACCTGACCTCCATCTTACCAAGGTTGCTCAAAACTGAGCTCAGATTTTTTAACGCGGAAGGTGTTTCAGGTCCAGTCTACTCAAAGAGTCCTTGGCGCTTTGAAAATGGAGTGTCAAAAAGCAGACAGAGAGTTTTGTACATAAATACAATAGAAGTGGACGAGAGGTGTTTTATTGCAGACACTGTTAAGTCTAGACTCAGGCAGCCTCGGACTGCTCAGGATTAAACAATGAAATGTGGCTTTGTAATAATTCTATCGTTTTCATATCTTCTTTTTCAAATAAAAGTTACCAGCTAAAGAGAATAGAAAAAAAGCTGCCTGAGAAAGCAGAAAATTTATTAGCAACAAGTCCCAGCAACTTGAGTCAGCAACTTTAGTTTTGTAGCACTAATGTAATTTGAGATAATGGGGGCCGGCCGGGCTCAAGCTTTGGCAAAGTTTACTTTGCTAAGAGCAGCAAACAGAGTGACAATTTGAGTGAAAATACGAGTGAAAAGTATGGTAATGTGACAAGGAGAATAAAGAATGGCAAGGAGAGTGACAAGAAGAGTGACAAGAAGAGTGACAAGGAGAGTTGAAAGAAGAATGACAAGGAAAGTGACAAGAAGAGTGGCAAGGAGAGTGACAAGGAGAGTGACAAGGAGATTGACAAGGAGAGTGACAATGAGAATGCCAAGGAGAGTGACAAGGAGAGTGACAAGGAGAGTGACAAAGAGAGTGACAAGGAGAGTGACAAGGAGAATGACAAGGAGAGTGACAATGAGACTGACAAGGAGAGTGACAAGCTGAGAGTGCCAAGGAGAGTGACAAGGAGAGTGACAAGGAGAGTGACAAAGAGAGTGACAAGGAGAGTGACAAGGAGAATGACAAGGAGAGTGACAATGAGACTGACAAGGAGAGTGACAAGCTGAGAGTGCCAAGGAGAGTGACAAGGATAGTGACAAGGAGAGTGACAAGGAGAATGACAAGGAGAGTGACAATGAGACTGACAAGGAGAGTGACAAGCTGAGAGTGCCAAGGAGAGTGACAAGGAGAGTTACAAGGAGAGTGACAAGAAGAGTGACAAGGAGACTGACAGGGAGAGTGGCAAGTAGAGTGACAAGGAGAGTGACAAGGAGAGTGGCAAGGAGAGTGACAAGGAGAGTGACAATGAGAGTGACAAGGAAAGCGGCGGCAGACGGAGAGTGAAGATACAGAGACGGATGCACGGCACACGGAGTGACAGGACAACTGTATTTGACCATTATATCAGCAGCTCAGCATTGTATCAGTGTCCGCTCCTGTCGCAGCAGGGGGGAGAAGAGAGGTGCAGCAGACGAGGGCGGGGCGATGTGATGAAGCAGCTCGGCGGGGAGGCTGAGCCGCGCCACGCGCAGTCTCCAGCTTTCGCATAACGAAGTTTCAACACTGCCGAACTGCATGCAGTCCCGGAATTCCCCCCCCCCCAGTTCAATTCTCTGCATTGAAATTGAAAATCCCATGAGAGAAGGAGGGAGAGGAGGCTGCGCAGACTCCCTGGGATCATTGGCAGTTGCATCATCGCCAACATCGAGGCTGCATTGCCTATCCAGAGGGGAGGCAATTAGGAGACTCCAGCGCCTACCATCTCTGCTCTCTGCTCTGTCAGCGACCCACCCCTTCCAGCTGGTCACAGACTTGGCCAAGGGACTCTCAGTCAGTCAGCCTTCCTAAGTTTTCTTCGGTGACGCAACAAACAATGCTTTGCGTTTTGTTTTGCGCGCAAATCTGTATTCGTCCGCTCGCGGTAGTCCAACACGAGTCTTGGCTGTCTGCAGCTTGGGGTCAAATTACTGACCAAGTTGTAGGGACAGTCGCGTAAGCATGAAAGTTATCCCAAGCTTTGAAACCATTGCGACCTTTCTCGTGTCCAGCTGGTGGTGGGTGATATTGGTGAATTTTTGATACAAACTTGACACCACATGCAGCTCCTGGATGCAGCTGGTGCAAAATAAGAGCGTATTCAATCGATTGGCTTGCAATTCTGCCTGCTTTAACCTTAACCTAATCCGCTGTAGCCTCTGCGTCAGGAAACTTGAACGATTTCTTATTTTACCTTTTTTGGGATCGGCAAGTCAGAAGAGGATTTGAATTTCGACTAATTCCTCCCGTTGGCGAGCCTTGCCTTAGCTTATTGAGACACTCGTCACTCTCTTAACTCGCTCTTCGCCCTCTGTCACTTTCTTTCTAATCACTATTTTCACTCCCTTGTCACTCTCACTCTCTCGTCACTCACGTCACTCACACCATCATTCACTTCATCACTCACTTTATCACTCACTTCACTCTCTCGTCACTCTCTTGTCACTCATATCAAGCTCTTTTAGCTCTGTTGTTTCCAATCTCGATTTTGATGTCTACAACTCGATACTTATCTCACTTATCTTATCGAGTTGTAGACATCAAAATCGAGATTGGAAACAACAGAGCTAAAAGAGCTTGATATGAGTGACAAGAGAGTGACGAGAGAGTGAAGAGAGTGATAAAGTGAGTGATGAAGTGAATGATGGTGTGAGTGACGTGAGTGACGAGAGAGTGAGAGTGACAAGGGAGTGAAAATAGTGATTAGAAAGAAAGTGACAGAGGGCGAAGAGCGAGTTAAGAGAGTGACGAGTGTCTCAATAAGCTAAGGCAAGGCTCGCCAACGGGAGGAATTAGTCGAAATTCAAATCCTCTTCTGACTTGCCGATCCCAAAAAAGGTAAAATAAGAAATCGTTCAAGTTTCCTGACGCAGAGGCTACAGCGGATTAGGTTGGGGATCAATTAATCACAATGCAGACAGGGATGATTTGACGCAAGACTGCTCAGCTGAGCACACAGCAACAGACTTAGCTGCGGTCCCTGCGGGGGGTCTCGCCTCCTCCCACTGTCACAGGAACTGCAGGAAAGTAAATGAGGCAGGCAACTCCTGCAAACTCTGACAGAAACTCAGACTCTCAATCAGAGTGACAGTGCTGACTGAGCACATCTGTCCGGAGCTGTGACAGCTTGCGAGATGTTCAACTGCACCAAAGTTTTTGAAGCAAATCTGTCTGTCTGTTTCGGGTCGCCGGTTCACGACTGAGACCAGCTGAGATCTCGATTGGGGATTTTTCGGGGGGAATATAGGATTGGGGAAATTCGAATGGGAATGTTGGGATTAAAATTTGGGGAAATTTCACAGAGACAGAGAAATGGTAGAGTGGAGAGAGAGAGGGAATGCCAAAATGAGAAAGAGAATGGCAGAGTGAGAGAGGGAATGGCAGAGTGAGAGAGAGAAAGGCAGAGTGAGAGAGGGAATGGCAGTGAGAGAGAGGGAATGGAAAAGTGAGAGAGGGAATGGCAGAGTGAGAGAGGGAATGGCAGTGAGAGAGAGGGAATGGAAGAGTGAGAGAGGGAATGGCAGAGTGAGAGAGGGAACGGCAGAGTGAGAGAGGGAATGGCAGAGTGAGAGAGGGAATGGCAGAGTGAGAGAGGGAATGGCAGAGTGAGAGAGGGAATGGCAGAGTGAGAGAGGGAATGGCAGAGTGAGAGAGGGAATGGCAGAGTGAGAGAGGGAATGGCAGAGTGAGAGAGGGAATGGCAGAGTGAGAGAGGGAACGGCAGAGTGAGAGAGGGGATGGCAGAGTGAGAGAGGGAATGGCAGAGTGAGAGAGGGGATGGCAGAGTGAGAGAGGGAATGGCAGAGTGAGAGAGGGGATGGCAGAGTGAGAGAGGGAACGGCAGAGTGAGAGAGGGGATGGCAGAGTGAGAGAGGGGATGGCAGAGTGAGAGAGGGGATGGCAGAGTGAGAGAGGGGATGGCAGAGTGAGAGAGGGAATGGCAGAGTGAGAGAGGGGATGGCAGAGTGAGAGAGGGAATGGCAGAGTGAGAGAGGGGATGGCAGATTGAGAGAATGAATGGCAGATTGAGAGAATGAATGGCAGATTGAGAGAATGAATGGCAGATTGAGAGAATGAATGGCAGATTGAGAGAGGGAATGGCAGAGTGGAAGAGAGGGGGAGGGAATGGCAGAGTGAGAGAGGGAATGGCAGAGTGGAAGAGAGGGGGAGGGAATGGCAGAGTGAGAGAGGGAATGGCAGAGTGGAAGAGAGGGGGAGGGAATGGCAGAGTGAGAGAGGGAATGGCAGAGTGAGAGAGGGGATGGCAGAGTGAGAGAGGGAATGGCAGAGTGAGAGAGGGGATGGCAGATTGAGAGAATGAATGGCAGATTGAGAGAATGAATGGCAGATTGAGAGAATGAATGGCAGATTGAGAGAATGAATGGCAGATTGAGAGAGGGAATGGCAGAGTGGAAGAGAGGGGGAGGGAATGGCAGAGTGAGAGAGGGAATGGCAGAGTGGAAGAGAGGGGGAGGGAATGGCAGAGTGAGAGAGGGAATGGCAGTGAGAGAGCGAAGGAATGTCAGAGTGGAAGAGAACAAGAATTCAACATAGAAGAATATTATCGCCAGGCGCTAAATTCACCCAGTCAATCATTGACACAAAGATCTATCAAGGCTTCTGAGAAGGCCATAAATTTTCATAACGCCTTATAAAAGCAGTTTTTTTCTGATTTGACTTTCCCAGCCAGACCAAGCCGAAAAAAAAACAAACAATCAAACAAAAGAACAAAAACTGTTTCCAATTTTTCGTCAGACAGACAGTCAGTCAGGCTATGGGTCTCATAAGGCTGGCACTCAGCACCACACGGTCCAACCAATCAATCAAAATACTTTGAGCAGCATGCAGTTCTGCATGCCCGGCAGATCAATGAAAATCAATCTCAACTCAGTGCTTGTAGAAGATGGCCGCCCGCCCTTCTCCGACTGCTAGCTTCTCAATAATATCCCAAACTAATTATATCCCCAGAGCTGGGGAGAACTTCCCTTCAATATCGCCATGAGTTGAGAGAGATCTTCTATTCTCAGCTTTATCTCAATCTCCATAGTGCTCAGCACCAACGCCCCAACTCTCAGACAGTGTGAATCGTAATCAGGTGCCTTGCGACTCTCCAGTCTCCTGCTCTCATTATCATGCTCAGCGCCTCAGGGTTTGAGTCTGGTCCGAGGACCGATCAAAACCAGCCCTGAGGCTGATGGGGGGCTGCTGCTGATACTTGAGAGACACTTAACTTCTCATTATCACCGTGTGACGCGTTCAAGCAATGCGCAGTTGGTGTCTTACCAGACAGGCTCGAACGGACCTCTGAGACTTTGAGACAGCAATCGCAGATCTTTGTTCTCAGCTGGATCTGTGTTGGGCCGAGTTACCTAATTGGCAGTCAGGCCTTGAAGCTGGAAGTGAAGCTAATTGACGCTTACCTTTCGATTTCCAAGAAATTGCTGGCTTTTGATAACAGTGATTTGGGAAGTTCGGTTATGGGGAGCTGAACTTGGTGTGCAAATGGCGCCAGAGAAAGTGTGCAAATGGCGCCAAAAATTGTGCAAATGGCACCAGAGAAAGTGTGCAAGTGGCGCCGGATTGGGAAGTGTGCAAGTGGCGCCAGAGAAAGTGTGCAAATGGCGCCAGAGAAAGTGTGCAAGTGGCGCCGGATTGGGAAGTGTGCAAGTGGCGCCAGAGAAAGTGTGCAAATGGCGCCAGATTAAGAAGTGTGCAAATGGCGCCGGATTGGAAAGTGTGCAAGTGGCGCCAGAGAAAGTGTGCAAATGGCGCCAGATTAAGAAGTGTGCAAATGGCGCCGGATTGGAAAGTGTGCAAGTGGCGCCAGAGAAAGTGTGCAAATGGCGCCAGATTAAGAAGTGTGCAAATGGCGCCGGATTGGAAAGTGTGCAAGTGGCGCCAGAGAAAGTGTGCAAATGGCGCCAGATTGGGAAGTGTGCAAATGGCGCCAGAGATAAAGCAAGTACTGCTGCAACACTGAAGTCACCTGAAGTCGCCATTTTCAAGCTTAGGCCGGACCTTCTGCAAGGTCCATGCCTCAGTCCCAGTTGCGACTCCTGACTCACTCACAAGCCAGTCTGGTGTGGGGCAGACATTTCTGGGAAACATCGGGCTGCTCTGCTGCTCACCCATAGTCGGCGACAGAAATTCTAGAAGAGCCAGAGAAGCCAGAGAGACATGCAGGCAGGGACTGGGATGGGAGACTTATAATAGAATTATAAGACCCAGAAATTCGATTTAATCTGGCCAGCAAAAAAAAGTGAAGTCGACCGGCAGTCGGTTGGAGGCAGGCCGCCCCGACAGCAAAAAAAGTGAATTTTTTTAAGCTGGACCAACTCAGGGAGGCCAAAATGCCGACTTTGTGGGATGTCCGGCCGCTTCATCTGCAACCTTGGCTGGGGGCTCTGCAGGGGACAAAAATAAGCATTTAATTTGTTTAGCTTTTTGCTTTTTGGTTTTTTTGCTTTTTAATAATTTTTTTCATTGATGAAATGGAGTTTTGATTGCGCAACATATTAGTAGGTCGAGATCAATACTGTGCTCTCCTCTCTCACTGTCTCCCCCTCTCCCTCTTTAGACGCAAATTTTTGGCCTGACGAAGAGCCCAGAGGCTTGAAACTGGGTGCCATTTCCTAAATACTAAAGAATTAATACGTGTGACCTCTGTCTCTGTCTCTCTCTCTCTCTCTCTCTCTCTCTCTCTCTCCCTCTCTCTCTCCCTCTCTCTCTCTCTCTCTCTCTCTCTCTCTCTCTCTCTCTCTCTCTCTCTCTCTCTCTCTCTCTCACTCCCTCTCCCTCTCTCTCTCTCTCTCACTATCCGTCGCCCTCTCCCTCTCTCCCTCTCCCCCTCACTCTCCCTCTCGCCCTCTCCCTCTCCCTCTCTCTCTCTCTCTCTCTCTCTCCTCTCTCTCTCTCTCTCTCTCTCTCTCCCTCGCCCTCTCCCTCTCTCCCTCTCCCTCTCTCCCCCTCCCTCTCTCCCTTTTTTTCTCTCTTTTTCCTCTCCCTGCCTCTCCCTCTCTCTCCTCCCTCTTCCTTCTCTCTCCTTCCGCTTCTATCTCCCCTCCCTCTCCCCTTCTCTCTCTCTCGCTCCCTCTCTCTCCCCCTCCCTCTCCTCACTCTCTCTCCCTCTCTCTCTTTCCCTATCAATCTCTCTCGCCTCATCCACACGAATCTACATCAGCCGTAGTCCATGTGTCTCAGTCAGCTCCAAACCCATTGAGAAAGCAGTCAGACCCCAGAGACAAGCTGGACTCAGACTCAGCTCAGTTTCCAATGCACTCAGTTCTGACATGACAATGCTTTTAATTCTGGATTTCATATTATCATCACAGTTTATCAATTATTCACCAGGAGAATGTCGAGGCATTAAGTCTGCTCAAACTCGAGTCCCACTGCTCAAGCTTGGAGACCGAATTTCAAAGGCCAGTCAATCAATCAAAGTCAAAAGCGCTTTCAGAGCAGCATATGGGCGACTTGTCAAATGCATTGTGCTGAAATTGACTACTAGAGTAAAACTTTCTTAACTCGCTACTTAAATGAGTAGAGCATATTGGTTTTTGATAATTGACCACGATTTCTACGGCACTCAACAAATAAATTATGAACAGAAATTTCTAGAATATTTTTCTCGATAGTTTTTTTCAGTTAGTTAGGAAACGTATTGTGGCTTTTAAAAGTGCAGAGAAAGTAGCTGAAGGATAGCTGAAGGTCTAAATGAATGGCTGAAGGGTGACTGAAGGTCTAAATGAATGGCTGAAGAGTGACTGAAGGTCTAAATGAATGGCTGAAGGGTGACTGAAGGTCTAAATGAATGGCTGAAGGATAGCTGAAGGTCTAAATGAATGGCTGAAGGGTGACTGAAGGTCTAAATGAATGGCTGAAGGGTGACTGAAGGTCTAAATGAATGGCTGAAGGATAGCTGAAGGTCTAAATGAATGGCTGAAGGGTGACTGAAGGTCTAAATGAATGGCTGAAGGGCGACTGAAGGTCTAAATGAATGGCTGAAGGGCGACTGAAGGTCTAAATGAATGGCTGAAGGATGACTGAAGGCTTTGCGGCTGACAAATATCTGAAAAATACTTGGCCAGCGACCGGCACGCGATACAGTGCAATTGTACTTAAAAGCCGAAGTTCATATTTGGTCGGTCAGAGGCGAGGCCTGCGCCATAGTTGGCTGGCGGCGTGGCGGGGTGTTGTGGCAACAGAGCGGAGTTGTTTTGTAAAGAGATAGTTGGTGGACGGTAAAGAGAGAGAGAAAGAGAGAGAAAGAGAGAGGGGGCAGAGAGGGCAGCTGAGTACTTACTGCACAATCATATTATAGCTGAAAAATTTTACCCAACAATTAAGGGGAAAGCAGTTACTATTAGTAGGATGAGGGCTTAGGTATTGTTAGCGAAGTGAACTGGTGGGCGGATTTCTGCTACTTATAGTAATATTGGATCAGTAGCTAATGGATATTGTCCTTAGTTAGCATGGACTTTCAAAATATGATTATTGAAACTTGCTCCCGTCAGTGTGGCGTAAACTATCAAGATACGAAACTTACTTTTTAGGAGTAAGACAGGGAGTGATGCAGGGAGTGATGCAGGGAGTGAGACAGGGAGTGATGCAGAGAGTGATGCAGGGAGTGAGACAGGGAGTGATGCAGAGAGTGATGCAGGGAGTGATGCAGGGAGTGATGCAGGGAGTGATGCAGGGAGTGATGCAGGGAGTGAGACAGGGAGTGAGACAGGGAGTGAGACAGGGAGTGATGCAGGGGGTGAGACAGGGAGTGATGCAGGGAGTGATGCAGATAGTGATGCAGGGAGTGATGCAGGGAGTGATGCCGGGAGTGATGCAGGGAGTGATGCAGGGAGTGATGCAGGGAGTGATGCAGGGAGTGATGCAGGAGTGATGCAGGGAGTGATTCAGGGAGTGATGCAGGGAGTAATGCAGGGAGTGATGCAGGGAGTGAGACAGGGAGTGAGACAGGGAGTGAGACAGGGAGTGATGCAGGGGGTGAGACAGGGAGTGATGAAGAGAGTGATGCAGGGAGTGATGCAGAGAGTGAGACAGGGAGTGATGCAGGGAGTGAGACAGGGAGTGATGCAGGGAGTGATGCAGAGAGTGATGCAGGGAGTGATGCAGTGAGTGAGACAGGGAGTGAGACAGGGAGTGATGCAGGGAGTGATGCAGGGAGTAAGGCAGAGAGTGAGACAGGGAGTGATGCAGGTCCCTGAGGCAGCCGCATTGATTAGAGCACAGTGAGCACTCCGCCCCCAGAGCAGCAGCCAGCAAGAACAGGCCAATCTTCCCAAATCCAGTTCCCAAACTCCCAGAAAATGAGGCTCTCTTTCTCCTTCCTTCTTTCCCGCATCAATCGCTGGGGGGGGGGCATGTTTCTGTAATCCCCTGTCCCCCAGCCCCCAGATCCCTTTTTCGGCTCCACATCCGAAGTGCCTATAATATCTCTGATCATCTCGGAGCAGAGTTTGAGTGCTTAAACCAGCTCAGGGTTCGGTTTGGGATCTAAACAGGCTCCCAATTCCCTTGCACTCCCTTCCCCCCCTTTCCCCAGCGCTGTGCATGAATGAGTTGACGCGGACAGAAACACTTCACGCACTCGTGACCAAATGATTAGCTACAGGGGGAAGCCGGCGGCCTTCGCCGCAGTCTCCATCCTCCCAGCCATCAAACTCCCCCCCCCTTAGCCAGGAAAGGGGAGTTGGAGGGTCAGGGAAAACGAGGAGCATTCTAGTAAATATCGCGTATCCCTTGTCTGGCTCTCCCTGTGCGCAAGTTTATCCTCTCCCCCCATTTACCCGTCTGCTCCCAACCTCCCCTTCTTCTTCGCGTCTCTAAGAGAGGGCAAGAGAATTGCTAGGGAAGGGACGAAAATCTGGAGAAATCCTTGTAGAATGTACACGGCCGCAAATATTCAAGCATAGTGCAGGAGATTTCTATTATGAAGGCGGCAATTAGCCATGGCCCATGGCGGTGGGGCCCCCCCAACCAGTCGTATCGATTCGCTAACTGGAAGAGAAGATGCTCTCGCCAATTTTGTAGGAGTTGCACCGTTATGACTCTGCCAGAAAAGGCCGCCAAAATTGTATTGAATAAGGCGCCAAAATTGCATTGAATAAGGCGCCAAAATTGCATTGAATAAGGCGCCAAAATTGCATTGAGTAAATCGCCAAAATTGCATTGAATAAGGCGCCAAAATTGCATTGAGCAAATCGCCAAAATTGCATTGAACAAGGCGCCAAAATTGCATTGAGTAAATCGCCAAAATTGCATTGAGCAAATCGCCAAAATTGCATTGAACAAGGCGCCAAAATTGCATTGAATAAGGCGCCAAAATTGCATTGAGCAAATCGCCAAAATTGCATTGAACAAGGCGCCAAAATTGCATTGAATAAGGCGCCAAAATTGCATTGAGCAAAGCGCCAAAATTGCATTGAATAAGGTGCCAAAATTGCATTGAGCAAATCGCCAAAATTGCATTGAACAAGGCGCCAAAATTTCATTGAGTAAATCGCCAAAGTTGCATTGAATAAGGCGCCAAAATTGCATTGAATAAGGTGCCAAATTTGCATTGAATAAGGCGCCAAAATTGCATTGAGCAAAGCGCCAAAATTGCATTGAATAAGGCGCCAAAATTGCATTGAATAAGGCGCCAAAATTGCATTGAATAAGGCGCCAAAATTGCATTGAGTAAATCGCCAAAGTTGCATTGAATAAGGCGCCAAAATTGCATTGAGCAAATCGCCAAAATTGCATTGAACAAGGCGCCAAAATTGCATTGAATAAGGTGCCAAATTTGCATTGAATAAGGCGCCAAAATTGCATTGAGCAAAGCGCCAAAATTGCATTGAATAAGGCGCCAAAATTGCATTGAGTAAATCGCCAAAATTGCATTGAATAAGGCGCCAAAATTGCATTGAGCAAATCGCCAAAATTGCATTGAACAAGGCGCCAAAATTGCATTGAATAAGGTGCCAAATTTGCATTGAATAAGGCGCCAAAATTGCATTGAGCAAAGCGCCAAAATTGCATTGAATAAGGCGCCAAAATTGCATTGAGCAAAGCGCCAAAATTGCATTGAATAAGGCGCCAAAATTGCATTGAATAAGGCGCCAAAATTGCATTGAATAAGGCGCCAAAATTGCATTGAGTAAATCGCCAAAATTGCATTGAATAAGGCGCCAAAATTGCATTGAGCAAATCGCCAAAATTGCATTGAACAAGGCGCCAAAATTGCATTGAATAAGGCGCCAAAATTGCATTGAGCAAAGCGCCAAAATTGCATTGAACAAGGCGCCAAAATTTCATTGAATAAGGCGCTAAAATTGCATTGAATAAGGTGCCAAATTTGCATTGAATAAGGCGCCAAAATTGCATTGAGCAAAGCGCCAAAATTGCATTGAATAAGGCGCCAAAATTGCATTGAGCAAAGCGCCAAAATTGCATTGAATAAGGCGCCAAAATTGCATTGAATAAGGCGCCAAAATTGCATTGAATAAGGCGCCAAAATTGCATTGAGTAAATCGCCAAAATTGCATTGAATAAGGCGCCAAAATTGCATTGAGCAAATCGCCAAAATTGCATTGAACAAGGCGCCAAAATTGCATTGAATAAGGCGCCAAAATTGCATTGAGCAAAGCGCCAAAATTGCATTGAATAAGGCGCCAAAATTGCATTGAGCAAATCGCCAAAATTGCATTGAATAAGGCGCCAAAATTGCATTGAGCAAATCGCCAAAATTGCATTGAACAAGGCGCCAAAATTGCATTGAGTAAATCGCCAAAATTGCATTGAATAAGGCGCCAAAATTGCATTGAGCAAATCGCCAAAATTGCATTGAACAAGGCGCCAAAATTGCATTGAGTAAATCGCCAAAATTGCATTGAGCAAATCGCCAAAATTGCATTGAACAAGGCGCCAAAATTGCATTGAATAAGGCGCCAAAATTGCATTGAGCAAATCGCCAAAATTGCATTGAACAAGGCGCCAAAATTGCATTGAATAAGGCGCCAAAATTGCATTGAGCAAAGCGCCAAAATTGCATTGAATAAGGTGCCAAAATTGCATTGAGCAAATCGCCAAAATTGCATTGAACAAGGCGCCAAAATTTCATTGAGTAAATCGCCAAAGTTGCATTGAATAAGGCGCCAAAATTGCATTGAATAAGGTGCCAAATTTGCATTGAATAAGGCGCCAAAATTGCATTGAGCAAAGCGCCAAAATTGCATTGAATAAGGCGCCAAAATTGCATTGAATAAGGCGCCAAAATTGCATTGAATAAGGCGCCAAAATTGCATTGAGTAAATCGCCAAAGTTGCATTGAATAAGGCGCCAAAATTGCATTGAGCAAATCGCCAAAATTGCATTGAACAAGGCGCCAAAATTGCATTGAATAAGGTGCCAAATTTGCATTGAATAAGGCGCCAAAATTGCATTGAGCAAAGCGCCAAAATTGCATTGAATAAGGCGCCAAAATTGCATTGAGTAAATCGCCAAAATTGCATTGAATAAGGCGCCAAAATTGCATTGAGCAAATCGCCAAAATTGCATTGAACAAGGCGCCAAAATTGCATTGAATAAGGTGCCAAATTTGCATTGAATAAGGCGCCAAAATTGCATTGAGCAAAGCGCCAAAATTGCATTGAATAAGGCGCCAAAATTGCATTGAGCAAAGCGCCAAAATTGCATTGAATAAGGCGCCAAAATTGCATTGAATAAGGCGCCAAAATTGCATTGAATAAGGCGCCAAAATTGCATTGAGTAAATCGCCAAAATTGCATTGAATAAGGCGCCAAAATTGCATTGAGCAAATCGCCAAAATTGCATTGAACAAGGCGCCAAAATTGCATTGAATAAGGCGCCAAAATTGCATTGAGCAAAGCGCCAAAATTGCATTGAACAAGGCGCCAAAATTTCATTGAATAAGGCGCTAAAATTGCATTGAATAAGGTGCCAAATTTGCATTGAATAAGGCGCCAAAATTGCATTGAGCAAAGCGCCAAAATTGCATTGAATAAGGCGCCAAAATTGCATTGAATAAGGCGCCAAAATTGCATTGAGTAAATCGCCAAAATTGCATTGAATAAGGCGCCAAAATTGCATTGAGCAAATCGCCAAAATTGCATTGAACAAGGCGCCAAAATTGCATTGAATAAGGCGCCAAAATTGCATTGAGCAAAGCGCCAAAATTGCATTGAATAAGGCGCCAAAATTGCATTGAGCAAATCGCCAAAATTGCATTGAACAAGGCGCCAAAATTTCATTGAATAAGGCGCTAAAATTGCATTGAATAAGGTGCCAAATTTGCATTGAATAAGGCGCCCCATTGCACCCAGTGGGACGGCAGTCTTGAATTGACGTCAAGCTATTGGCACATTTTTCAGCGACAGACCGGTCACAGGACAGGACTGGGACATGCCGGAAATCTATAATACGCAGCAATTCCATCCCTATGGCGGCCGTGCCATACAAAGTTTCTTTTAAAAAATAACTTTCCATCCCATCCCTAAGTTCTCTTCCCCTTGTACACGCACAACACAGCGGACGGAGGACTTGAGAGGAGAACTAGGGACCGCTTTCCCATGCAAGTGTATATAAAATTCCCCTAACCAACAACCTCGATCCCAGATCCCCTGAAACTGGCCCCACCAACCCCTCCCCCCCCTTAGCAGGCCCGCTGTCATCCCTTCTCGCGATTTCTGGCCGCTCAGCTTGCGGCAAAGAAATCAAGCCAATAAGTTTTTTCGTGCGCTCGCTGTGGTCTGAAAACAGGGCTTGGCCCCCCCCCACTCTCTTCAGCGGCAGCAAATAGCGGCACCTACGGCCCGAAGCAGCAGACAGTTCCCGCAGACGCTCGTGCCCATGCATTTAATCCGATATAGCCAGCCGGTAATAGGGCCACCCCCAAGCATCTCTGCCTGTGTCCTCCGAGCCTCAATCAGGGTGGCCTTTCCAGGGCTTTTTTTTCAGTAGCAGAGACAGGCAGAAGAAAAAGAAAGAAAAGAGGGAGGGAGCCTGTGCGCAACCTGCACAGTCGGGAATGGTGCAAGAAGAAAAAAGCAAAGAATTTCTCTCTCCCTCTCTCTCATTCACTCTATATTCTGCATATTCCGCAATCGTTTTCAAGCGCATCAAGAAATACTTTTAGTTTTGGAGAGACACAAGAAGGCAAGTGCCGAGGGTTTGAAGAGGAAAGACTTGCTTTGCCTGCAGTCGGACTGCGCCTTTAACTCCGAGGTTCACATGCGCAGAAGCAGACAGAGTTGGCCCTCTTTTCTCTCACTCTGCTAATGCAAAGCATGAGAAAGCATTGGCAGGGCAGATCTCACAGGGTCAAGAGGAGCCAGCTTAGTGTAAAGTTTATACACAGTTGGAATTGAAAACTGCAGTGGCTGCAGGATAAACTGAACTTCGGCTGTCAAATTAAAATTGTCGCTTTGCACTTGAAGCCGTACAGATTTTGCTGGATTGAAGATTAAAACAAATACGCTCGTAGGTCATTTATTTGACAATAAACCTTTGGACAATCTTTTTGCTCGTGTCGGTTTTAGTAGATTTTGAAGGCTTATTAGGAAACATTCTTAACACAATGATAAACTCACTTTAAATAGCAATTTGTACTGTTTATAAGGCATTCCAGGAGCCAGTTTAGGTGTCAAGGCGTGCAGTTCATCGACAGTTCAGGAGTGACTCTCAAGCCAGTTCAGGAGTGATTCTCTCAAGCCAGTTCAGGAGTGACTCTCTCAAGCCAGTTCAGGAGTGACTCTCAAGCCAGTTCAGGAGTGACTCTCAAGCCAGTTCAGGAGTGAGTCTCAAGCCAGTTCAGGAGTGACTCTCAAGCCAGTTCAGGAGTGACTCTCAAGCCAGTTCAGGAGTGACTCTCAAGCCAGTTCAGGAGTGACTCTCAATGCAGTTCAGGAGTGACCCTCAAGCCAGTTCAGGAGTGACTCTCAAGCCAGTTTAGGAGTGACTCTCAAGCCAGTTCAGGAGTGACTCTCAAGCCAGTTCAGGAGTGAATCTCTCAAGCCAGTTCAGTAGCGAGTCTTCTAGGCAATATTGAAAATAAAAAAGTCACAACCAGAAGCCAAATTGAGATTTAAAATTTGTTATAAAAAGTTATTGCCACACCAGAAGACATGGCAGACATGCTTGCTAAAGTTTGTGTCTGTGTGTGAGTCCCAAACGGTCTCAAGTGTGCCATAATAGACAATTATACATATATTTATATAATTTTTATTGAATAGAAAAAATACTGCAAAAGTGCAGCCGCTAATTAATTGAGACAGAAATTGCAGCTCACAAAAAGTGTTTTTTTGAGTGGGAAAAGTCTCGAGCTCAAGTTGAATTACCCGGCAACAGACCGAGAGAATGAGAGAGAAAAAAAGCGCAGATTACAATTACGTAATAAAAATATATTTATATAATCAAAGTTTTAGTGATAATCGCTCAATGTTTCTTGTACCTTTGTGCATCGAAGCAAACACAAATCAATCAGGTAAAATTATCGATTAAACAAATTATGTACATTGCTATACTTATACACACGCGAGAGTAATATTAAATAATAATTTAATATTCGATTTGTTGATCAAAAAAGCAGCGGCAGGGGCAATAGACAGTCAGGCAACGCTAAATATACAGAAAATTTGAAAAGAGTTAAGCAACACTATAAAAGCAGGGATAGATAGAAGCGATGATGGGGGAGGGGGCAAAGTTAGCGTCAGTTGGGCAGACTTTATAGCTTAGCTGGCATAATACTAATAACATTTAATCATGTTACAATACTGTATAAAATCTGCACTCGAAATATTTTTTGACGGTGAATTGAAAAGCCGCACAGGGCCCAGAGCAGCTGTGCAGGAAAAAAAGGACAAAAATTGAGAGCAAATTAACAAATAGAAGATCAGCATGATACAAAGCAGAAAATATATGCTATAAAGAGTAATAATTATAAATATAATAATTATAGAATTCTGCAAACATAGGTAATCTTTTTTATCAGTTGCAAAAAGACAACAAAAAAGACAACAGATTATTATAAACGAGAACAAACAAGAGATAAAAAACAACAGCAAAAGTTGCAGCTATTTAAGATAAACCTACTTAGCATTCTTGCGGAAGCGGCACTATAAATGAACGTGATTTCGGGTTCTGACTTGTGTTTAATTCAACAATTGAGTTATAATAGCAACAGACTATATTAGGAATACTCAGGGATCCGCCCCCCAGCTGAGAGAAATCAACTCCAAGTCCCATGTCAGATGATGCCACCCAATAGGCTGTCACCTCCAGTTGATGCTTCGTCCAGCAGTGACAGCAGATCGCCGAAATTCCCATCGCCACCGCCTAATGGCTCCAACGCCAAGTCGTCCAAGTCTGTTTTAATACTAGCAGGATCTGTGGTTGAGCAACTGCTAGCGTTGGTTGAATTCGTAGGCGGGTAACTGCTGCTGTATTGCTGCTGCTGCTGCTGTTGCGACTGCTGCTGAGATTGAGAAGCCACTGCAGCAGGCACCTGTTGCTGCTGTTGATAAGTCCAAGGCGGCTGAGACAGCGGCGCCTGTCCATAAGGCGGATAAACGGCGGCAGGCCTCACGGAGGCGCCAGCATAAGAAGTCGGATAAGACGGCATCACAGAAGCCGAGCTCATGACTGGCTTCTGCTGTTGCTGACGCTGAGTTCCGCTGGCGGCACAAGCAGGCGATGCAGCTCGACCGTCTGCTTGCTGCAGTTGCTGCTGCTGGTGGTGCTGATGCGGCAGCACCGGGACTCTCCATCTGCAGTCACGATCGAGCAGTACTCGGTCAACCATGCTGGAGCGAGTCTCCTCAAGCAAGCCAAAGATAAATTCGTCAATCTCTAAGCCGGATAATTGAGCAGATTTCTGACACACGGGGCATCGCCAGGTGTTAAAGTTGGCGTTTCTCTCTAGGTAGGTGCGCAAGTCGAAGCACTGGGCGTGATGACAATCGGAGCCTCTGGCTGGCAAATCGATGCGGTGATTGCTGATTGGACAGCGCAAAGACAGCGCGCACTGATGCAGCTGCTGCTGCTGATGCAGGTGTTTCAGCTTCTCTACGCAACTCTCTAGCGCGAGCCGACGCCTACGCCAGAGGCCCTGAACTACGGAGGCCACGGTGGGCCGGTGCACCAACTGCAAGAGAAACAGGTGGCTGCAACAGCAAGCTGACAGGCCTAATTGCAGACAATTGGCCTGACCAGTGCCAGGCTGTAGCAGCAGCTGCTTCAAGTGAACAGGACGGCACTGGTGAGTGATTGGCACAGGGCTGCCATTGACAGACACAGTCAGGCCAGCTGGCCAGTTGCACAATGCCGCAGGATCGTTGGCTAAGCAGGCAAGAAATTGCAGTTCAAGATCGGCCCGACTCATCAGGGTCTTGTACACTTCCGGCTTCAATTCGAATTGATGACGAGACATGGCTAAGCCGTGGTCCACGTGGAATGGACCCAGCAGGGTGCCAGATGGGACGCAGAAGTTCAGCCTGGATGAGTGGCTATCCTCAGAGTCTTGGAGGCCTTGGAGCTGCTGCTGCTGATGATGAGGCTGCTGCTGATAAGGATGAGGCGGCGGCAGTGGAGGCTGAGGATAAGGTTGATAGTGCGGGGGATAGGCCGGGTTGGGCCCACCATATCTAGATGCTGGCAGACTGTAGGGAGCAGGCCTGTGCTGCATCTGATGCTGTTGCTGCTGCAAATGATGCTGAGTGATTTTGCCGCCGCCGCTGCCACCACCGCCGCCCGAGTAAGAAGGGTTTGGATGCGACCAACCCTCCTTACCAAGAGCGCACATTGAGGGTTGCATGCATTGTAATAATAAGACCCATTGTATATACTTGGATTAATTATGTTTTAGACTATCTATTTTCACAATATAATGGGGCTTAATGCCTTTGAATACTGTCTTTTTTGCATGAATTCTTTTGACCTATATCCTGAATCTGCTATATTATATATTGATTTCAACTATCAATATAAATAAAAAATGAATCAATGGTAGCCTAAAAAAGTGAAAAAAGGATTGTATATCAAAATGATCTCTAGCAGCACTTTTACACTCATATGCATATGATATAATATATTTTACATATGTAAAAAACAATGCTTTATAATTTTTTTGAACTATTTTTTTGAACTATCTTGTTTGTTTATTTTTTAATCAGTAATACGTTTTGCTTCAGTTTCTACCATTACTATATTTCCTTATAATCTTTGGTGATTGGTTGATCAATTTTGCAATATATTTGCCTTGGCTGCCTTGTTGCCTAGGAAGACTAGCTAGGTAGGCTATGTATTAGTAAACACAGAAACAATAAACTATTAATATTTAAAAGCATAATAAGAACATAATCCTATTCCTTGAAATCATAGGAAAAACTAGGATTTCAATATTGTCTAACTATAAATTTTTTTTATCATATTTAACTTTTATATATGCTTATATTATAAACATAATTTAATCTTATTCAATCTTATCTATTTAGACTTAAGCTGCAATAGAGATAATATTGGATATCATGAAAGTCATAAAAGGATAGTACCATATAATTTAGTATATTGTGATTTATCCCAAGAATAAAAGTAGAACCAATTAAAATACCTGCTTTTTATATATTATTGAGATATATGAAATTATTTGAAATTAAAAAGCTATATCTGTTTATTAGTTCAAAAGATACTGAAATACATGTAACAAATATTAGAATATATAGATTTGCACTATTAAAATAAAAAATACTAATGACAATAGTTGTAGATTGACAACATAAAAACAAAGAGCTTTTACAATTGGTATCACAAAAGTTCCTAGAATGTTTGATCTGGCTTCTTGGTCCCTTTGACTACTTTTGATGTATTAGTATCAAATTAAAGATATTTTTTAACTAAGAAGCTTGTAATTTGATTTTTTTCTATTTGGTTCTGGCTATGAGTTATATACTAAATTTGAAAGAATGAAGTTGTAATAATGGAGATACACTAGCAAATTCAAAGGAAAGAAGGAAATGTCTATCACAATATACTAAGTCTCTAAGGTTTGTCTGCCAATTAACTACGGCAAAACTATTAGACTTTAAAGCCTATTATATTAAACTTTGGCAAAAGTGAGCAAATTTTGGTAACATGGTTATCCAAAAGGCAAACTACAATAAAAAACAAGAAAAGCAAGAAAAAACATAAAACCATCATTGTTACTGCTTTAGAGATTGTGATCAATATTGTTATACACATTTTTTTGTGCATAGTATGCATATCTTCTTAAATCTTGAAATTGTACCCTAAAATTCAAAAAGTAGATGCAGTTTAGGTGCAGTCTCATAAGCTTTTTTTTCTTTGAAGCTTCATTTGCACTATAGTCATGCTTGGTGCATATACCTGAACAAAAATTGAATAATTATAAATGCATACTTAAAAATTTAGTATATGCTCACATTATAAAATCTATGTTAATATTGCAACAATAAATGATTTTTTGCCTTGCAACAATACCTTTTTAATATTATATAAAAATATTTTTTGGTAGATAATTTGGTTGCTTTTTTATCTTTCTTGCCTATACTATTTTTTGTAGATAATAGATATGCATTAAAATGTTTAAATGCTATATTATGAGCTTAAAAACAAAAAAAACTTGAAATTTACACCTAAAAATGAACTTTTGGAAATGATTTTTTTCATTTACAAGTAACATTAACTCTTTTACATGATTCTATCAAGAGCATATTAGGTGTGCATGCATACTATTTTTTTAGGAATCTTGCATGCCAACTGTGTATACCAACTTTTGGCATGTAAGGCCAATGCATGCCCAACTTTTTGGGCATTTATTATATGATCCAGAGTGTGGCATTTGCACTACCAAATAAGAAAAAAGAGAAATTGCAATTTAAGCCTTAAAATTGCACCTTGAAATTAGGCATAGAGTGCAAGTTTCTATATTGTATTGGGCAGAAAATAACTTAAGTTATATAAACATTTAAAGGCATATCTATAATTGCAATAATAGGCTTAGGTTGGGTTGATCTTGATCCTATGGCTAGGCCTAGGCCTATAACCTACTAATATGGACATGGAGCTTCTAAGATTTTCTTATTTAAGGCTAATCAAATAGAGGCACTTATAATTAATAATTATATTAGAATTAAAAACTAGGCTTAAAAAGCAGAAAATTTTTTGTTAGGGTCTATTGTTTTTTGGGTGTATGAGTAAGACTGCCACACACCAATACTGCCATAGCTATTACTGGCTACTGTGTATTGGTCATGAATGGGAAACTACCAATCTTCTATCAAACATTGCTATTCCTCTTATAGGTTCCTCTCTTGCAGCCTTGTCTTACTGACTCTCCTATCTACTCATCTCTTCTTTAGCACCATTTAATAACACATTGAGCCAAATCCTTCCCCTAGCTCCTCAAGTGTGGCAGCCTTTGTATGTGATGGTCTTGGTCCAACACCATTTTTTGCTATGAAAAATTAGGCCTACCTACTACGATTTGATATTCATTATTTAATTTATTTAAATTTTAAGACTAAATATGTATACTTATTACTTAGCATATTCAAATTTCAAATACTAGAATCTAAATAATTGGAGTAAATACATAGAAAATCGACTTAGACAGGGCTTACTTATGTTATATCTATTCTATCTATTATCAATCAATACCATCATCAATGATATTGAACATAAAAGCCAGAGCTTCGGTTTGGTACTACTAGAACATGAATAATTTCATAAAAATGTTGTTCAAAAGTCTGAATTAATTTATGAAACAAAATGGTGACACCATGCACACACACGCACTTGAGTCCTGCCAGAATCGGGTAGGCTTATCTGGTGTATCCTGCCATAGCGGCTAGGCCTATACCCTATACATTACGTACCCTTTGTCGTCGTTAAAATTACCGAAACTGTTATGTTTAAAAAATCTAACAGCAATTTAAACAAATTATAATTTTTAAGTTGCCGAAACTGTAAGATTTTTTTTATATTTTACCGTTTTTGTTCTAACAAATAACAAAAAAGCAATATTAATGTTAAGTTTTGTCACCTAAAATAGGTATTGTATTTAAGCAATACATTTTCATAGAACTACTCACAAACCGGTTTAAACAAGAAATCCTCGTTAGAAATAACTTTTTTCGTCAGCATTGGCTAACTATATTGTTAGGCACCCGGCCTGTTATAGCCTACGCGTGCCTGTGTACAGTGTGTACCCATTTATATGATTTTTACACTAAAAGCGTTTTTTTATTTACTTAATTACTCATTTAATAGTTGCCTTTCCTCCAGCTGCAGGCTCCAGTAGACTTAGTGCAGTATATTCACATAATTCACTGTATACATCGTAAACAAGCATGATATTGATAAGAAAAAAGTATTTAAAAACAGACATAAATTGTATTTTTAATTCCTTATGATTTCTTTGTTTAGAATATTCAGAATTTTTAATTCTAGTAAACTGCCATCATCCTAAAACATAATCTTAAAGATAAAAAATAGGCTAGAATAGATACATTAGCAAAGAAAAACCTATAGGGTTTCTAGATTTCCTTACATGATATGAGAGGAAAACTGGGTCTAGTCTACTTGCAGTGGGGAACCAATCAAAAAGGTGATAGTTTAAAGGGCAATAGTCAAAAGGGTAACAATCATAACAATTACAAGTCCACGGCACATGTATTAGAATGTCTAAATGTATATTTGTTAAAATGAATTTTGTTAAAAATGTACAACACAAGTAGTTAAAATGTATATCTTAGATTTTTATAATTGGATGTATTGGCATACATATGGCATTCCATAACTATATACATATATACTAATCCACCAAGGACTAGGCTGTAGGCCCTACTCAGGTATCAATATTGAAACACAGGAAACTCCATTTCTTAGAAAATTTTATAAAGCAGTTTCCAAAAAATGTATAGTGGACATAGCATGTTTTCATTTTTAGCATAGAAAGTTATTATTTAATTGCTTTTAGTCTAGACTCAATAAGTCAATGTTCATCCCATAGTCAGCCTTAGGAAGATGGCATTTTACTTGGAAAATTCCGGCGTACACAAGGAAATTTTGGGCCAATTTTGGCATACATGGCGTACCACGGTTTAGAGAAAGTACCCCATGGCATGCAATGGCGTGCCACTACACACAATTGTACACTGCACCAACATGGGCATAGCGCCCTGCCTACCTACAATATCTTAAATCCTGATGTGTAAAATTTATTTTAAAAAAACTGTTTTTTAAAACTGAAAAGGAAAGAAAAATGTTTTTTCTGATGCTAATTTTCTTTTGTTAAAGTCATTGAAATTTCAACATAAATGAAAACTTTGTTAAAGTTTGACTTTTATAGAGATGTTCCAAAATTTTAATTTCAATTTCAATTTTCCAAAATTTTGATTTTTTTTAAAGCAAATTTCAATTTCAAAAAATGAGTAGTAAATCAAAAGTTGAAAAGTGAGTATTCGTTGTACTAAACTTTGTTTTTTCTGAATTTTGATTTTGGAAAATTTTGATTTCAAATTTGATTTTGGATAATAGCAAATTTCAATTTCAATTTCTAATCCTTCACATGCATTGCTACCTCCCCCTCCCCTCCCCATTGGCAGCATACTACTGGGCATACATGCACAACCTCCAAAATCCAGTAACAGTTGGCCATGCGACTTAGTTTTAACAAACAATGTGATGTAGTTTTTGGCAAAAAAATCAACTTACATGTAAAAAAACCTGAAGCAAAATTAACGCAACTTTGGGTAAATGGCAGGAGTAACTATGACTGTCTTATTAGGTCAAAATGCCTCATCAGCTACTTAGTACTACTACTTTGGTATTTTTGGGTGGGCATTTTTGCAACTTCCTTGATTGGCTGCCAAATTGGTTGGCCGGATTGGCTGACTTGGCCGACTGTTGTGCATGTATGCCACTAGGTTCTGATCTTGGCATACATGGCATACCACTTTTTTATTCCAGAATAAAAAATGTGCCATGAACCTGACTATGGTGTTCATCTCTTGATAGGTTCTACATTTCTTATAGTTATAGGTCTATTTATATTCATAAAGCTTTTCAGTAGGTAGTAAGGAATCATAAAATAGATTGCAAATTCATACTACTATTACTTGTAAATTTTAAAAGTTAACAAATATGCATCTATAATATATATAAGTCTAAACCTAGTTTTAACTAAGCTGGCTAGGCCCTATTCATTTATTTTAATAAATATATTTTAAGAACATTGAACTCTAATGTGAACTTGTAATTGTAATAAATACATTATGATTATTGTCCTTTTGACTGCTGCTCTTTTGATTATTACCTTTTTGATCTATTGCCCATTTGACCTATAGGCTATAGCCCTTTCAGTGCAGCTAGGAAAAAAGAGACCTGAAAGTTTAATAGGGTCTAGTTTTTCATTAAATAAAATAGGGAATACAAAATTTCAAGTTTTGTCAATCCTAGTATTCTTGGGATTGGGATATCTTGGACTTTGCAAATCCTAAAGGCTAAGATCTTGGCAAATTAGGTCAGCATCCCAGGATTAAAAAAATTTCTTACAATTGTTGGTGCAATTTTGATTTACAAGGCCAACTAATCTGATTCTAAAGGGCTTTAATAATAAAATACATGTAATAATAGATTAGAGTAAAATATTTTGCAAACAAAAAACTGACTGTGAGCTTTAGATTAGAATGTGGTACATAGGCTCGTGTAATAGACATACTTTTTTACATGCCAGTATCATTATTAGCTCAGAAAAATCCCAATTCATTGTGATATAACCTAGGCCCTAGGGGATAATAGCTTACAAAGCTATGGCCCAAGAAATCAATACCAGGATAGAAGGGGATCAGATTCAGACCTTGCCCTCAAATAGAAAATTGATAGCTATGGTTGTAGTCTGATAGCAAGGTCCCACTGTTCTAATCCCAATTGTATATATATCCAATGAGTTTTAAAGATAGATACTCATGTTTAAAATAATTCTATCATTACCCCTATGCTGCATGCTAGGGCAACTGGGCATCTAAAGGGTGTTCGAACAGTGCTAAGAATGAGATCTTTTGCATATAGGGGCTTTTGATCTATGTAAGGTTGAGACCTTTTGATTTTAGCATTGCCGATAGCAGATGCACAGCCAATGGCACATGCACAGCCGATGGCAGAAGTGTGTGCAGCGCAGTGGTGACTATGTGGAGAAGCCTCAGGACAATGTTGATAATTAACTTTTGACTGTTCTTTCATCAACTTTAATGTTGCCTGGGTTTTTTTTCGTCCATAACTTGGGCACAATTTTGCACCCTGTGCTAGATTTCAAGGTGCAATTTTCAAGACCAGGATGCGCTACACTGCTACAGACAAAAACTGGTCTAATACTAATGTGTTTCAAAGTTTCTGTCCATCCAAACCATCCAATGATGATCCAAATTCCAAATGCTTAACTTAATTGTTTGATCTCCTTATAATTCTCCCCTTAGCCTTAGCTCAGCAGCTCAGCTCACTTAGCTGTCAGCTCAATAGCAATTAGAAACGCAGCATTGCACTAATCTGGTCTGGTGTCTTGTGACCTTACCTTCATCTTGTCCAGGTCTAGTTGACTGGCTAATTCTAAGAATACAAAGTTACAGACTTAAGACATCCATAACATTAAATTGTAAAATCTGCATCACATCCTTGCAAAAAATTCTGGTGTGCTTTTCACACCTTGAGTCAAATTTCAGGGTGCAATTTTTAAGACTAGGATGCTATTCACACCCATTCGCACAAAAAAACCCAGCATGTTGCAGATGTTTTATTGATTCATTTAAATGTTTCATTGTTTTGTACATCAGGTACAAAGCTTTCGTCTATGGCAATTTGTAGAAGTAGCACAGGGGTTGGGGCAGAAAAGTGCTCATATTTCAAGAATGCCAGCAGATACAGAAATAAATAGAAAGTCATTTTAATGGGCAGATAATTCTTTTATTAGCTGCAACAAAAATATTTCTGATTGGTCAGAAAAGGCTGTAGTAAAGAAAGTGCACCAACTTTTGGGACACCCTTGTATTTTGTTAAACTAGCATATTTCTATAATTTTGAAAAATATGTTTTTCAGTTGTGAGGTAGGGGTGGATTAGATTTCTTGGTTATGGGTGGGATTGTCCGGTGTTTGCTTGATTTAATGTCGAGTATAAGTGGCTCAGGCCTTTGAATCGGCGCTATTGTTAATTTGCACAGATTAAATCCAGAAAATTTGTGTGAACAAATCTCAATTGAAATGTCTCGTAGATACTCCGACTGCTGGGGTCCTTAATCCCAGGGGGAGGGTAGTTTAGTCGTAGCAGAGCAGTCTTCGTTGGCACAAGTGTTCAGAATGTGGCCTCAGACCAAAAGCTTAACATATCTCATATGCTTGACCTGTTACTAACAGTAGAGTAGTGCTGCCACCACCATAATTTGCATATTACGGAATGTTGAAGTCTCAGAGCTTGCTTCAAGATGAGACTGGGTTATTTCAGTTGAGACTGGGCTTCAGATTATTTAACAAAATTAGTGGCAGATTAACTGTTTTATTAGAGCTTATGAGCAGTAAGATAATAATTTGCTCAGTCAGCAGAATAGATTGGTGATCATGCGAAATTAGCTAAGAGTATTAAAATAATAGATGTTGACCAAGCCTACTCTGGCAGATTGATTTGGCTGGGGCTGCAGTGCACTACAATATAGCTAAATGAACTAAGGAAATAAACACTTGTTGTAATAAATTAGGCGGAATTAAATATTAATAGTTAAATTGAATGGGGTCAAACACTCGGGGGCAAAAGGTGGTCACGGGGACCAAGCAAAGAACAGAAACCTTAACACGGAAAACATAGGGAGTCAAACAAAGTTACCAAAAAAGGGACGCAAAAGGCCAGAGAAAGGTGTGGGAAAACCATCATAAGAATGGGGAAAAATGATGAAATATACCAACAACTGGGGACACAAGGTAGACTCACAGGGCCAAAAACTGGGGACAGCAGAGAATGGTCACAGGGTTGTTTAATAAGCATCAAAAAATAATTTTAAATTTCAAAATTTAGAGAAAATGTTTAATTAACTGTTAGTGGCAGCCCCAACTGCCATAGTCTCGGGGGAGCCGCACCTTTTTCAAAAGCTTCGGACCTCCCGGTCCTCATTGGAAATGTCCTCGCATGGCAATGGCGCGGCCGTGATTGGCTGGCCAGGTGCCGTGGGGCAGGCCACCATTTGCGGCGGCCGAGTTGGCAGTCGGCGGGGCCAAGTCTGGTGGAGTGCTGGTTGAGGCCAAGGTCAGTGGGGCTGGGCGCAACAGCCAGCCTACAAGCTGAACTTGGCCATCGACATACTGCAGACGCTCAGGGCATTTGGCCATGGCCATGTCCCAAAAGACACGAAGGCAAAGAATCCACCTGTTGGCAAGATGGCCCACCTCCCAATAGGCGATGGCGAGAAAAAAGGCCAGGGCTGGACGCTGGGTTCCTCCGCGCTGTAGTAAACAGATTTTGGCTTGGCGCAGTTGCTCATCAAGCAGGTTGTGGGTGTGCTCGGGCCGCATCAGCTTCAGTAGAAGGCGCCAGGGTGCATCGCTGAATTCGCCCTCACCAGGACGCCAGTCTCCGGGCTTCATCTAGTTCTTCCTTTAGCTGCAGATGGATGGGGGCCACACTGGTCAATGTGGCAGATAGAGTCTGCAGCTCCTTGGTTTCGCCTCTGCGGAGCCAGGGTACTCGTACGGATGGGAGTTTGGGTGGCAGAGTCGGGTGGCTAGCTGCTCCCAAGTTGGCATTGTTGTACATGGCAATAATAGATATGCAGTTGACAGTTGGCAGTGATGATGAATAAACAGTCAATAATAGGCAAATAGGGATTAATATTTATAATAATATTTATTAAATTAATATTTATTTATAATAATAGATATTTATAAACAGGGAACTTGCAATTTATAGCAAATGAAAATAGCTTAATTAGAAAATGTTGCACGGAGGCAGAGTCAAAGTTAACCAATTTAAGGCTCAAATAAAAATTAAATGCCTCCTTAAATATTTTTCAACAGGCCAGGTTTTGGCCAGCAGGGCCAGAAGCTGGGTAATAACAGATATACCACCCCCCGCCGCGCACTCCAATTGAGGTTACGCAGAGAGACTGGGGGGGGGGGGTAGGAGGAGGAGCCATAAAATTGGTAAACCACGAGATTAGGGTGTGGTGCCACCTTGTCTAAAAAATCTTAGGCTGGGCTTTGGATCGATGAAAATGAGAAGGCCCCAATTGGGCTCATAAGAATGGGGGTCGTTTGTGAAACTATAGAATTGCAAACACAAGTTTTAGAATTACACAAATGGCGGCAAAAGAACAAAATCTAGGTGCCTAACCAAAATTTATATAGAAATAGCAGAAAAACAGATAATAACTAGAAGGCATGCAGGTCTCCCTAAGGAGCTATACAAACAGAGGGGAGGAAAAGGGCACTGGGAAGATTTTTCCCAGGCTCGGCTCAATCTGAACAGAGAATGGGAGCTTTGATTCACCTCAGGTGCCCCCCCCCCACCGGGGACATGGCCTTGAACAAAGAGGGCCTGACCCGGGTGCGGAAAGACAGAGAGTTAAACCGACTGGTTGAAAATTACCTTTGGTTTTGAATATGGAGCTGAGAAGGCTTTACAAAGAAATTGGAAATTGATACGCGATTATGTTACAGAGATGAGCAAAACTTTCAGCACTTGGGTGTGTGCGGAGAAATTACAGCTAAATTTCGCATAACACCAAGGATAATTACCTTGAATTTCAACCTCCATTCCAATGTCTGGCAGGTCCGGATCGTGTTCTTCTAGCACTTCGGGATGGCGCAAGCTCGGTTCAAAGAGTTGGCTGCCTCGCGGATCAGGCTGAGCTGCAGCCTGCGGTTCCGGCGCGGGCTGATCAGCAGAATCCGATTCGCTTTCCTCGCTGGACTTGTAGGGCAACATCGGCCGCTCAGTCTGTTGCGGCGGCTCCTGCGGTCGTTCAGCCATTGTTTGCAGCACTTTGATAATATTGTTCCGGTGTACAAGCACTTCAGCTGGGTGACCTCGTCGTGTGGTGGCAGGTCTGATCCAGTAAGCAACTTCGCCGACTTTCTTAACAACCTTATACATGCTCTTAAATGGCTGGTGGAACTTGGGCAGTTCTCCCAATTCGAGCTTCGGGTTGGCCAGGCAGACCAGATCTCCAGGCTGCAGTTCCACAGGCTTTGGCCGGTTCTCATAGTACTCTTCTCGACGTTGGATCTCTGCTCTCAGTCGCTGGCGCACAATACGCTCGGTCTCGGCCAGTCTGCGCTGATGCTTGGCAATGTACTCTGGAAGGTCAGCCGATACATCCAGGCGGTCTAGGGTGTTGTCGATGGGGTATCGATATGGCACTCCATAGACTACATAGTGCGGCGAGAATCCAGTAGTACAATTGATAGCGGATCTTAGTGCAGTCAAAGTGGCTGGCAGCATCTTGTCCCACTGTTGATGATCTTCTAGGAGACAGGCGAGCACCTTCTTAATATTCTTATTGCACGATTCTGCTTGTCCGTTTGCCCAGGGCGAGTATGGCGGCGTCGTTGTCTGCCTGATGCAGTGGACAGCGAATAATGGTCACGGGGTGGTTTAATAAGCATCAAAAATAATTTTAAATTTAAAAATTTAGAGAAAAAGTTTCCTTAACTGTTAGTGGCAGCCCCAACTGCCACAGTTGCATTTGCTATATGCCTATAACTATATTATATATAAGGCTACATTTAGAATATGTGCTAAGAAGACTTAGTTAAGTTAAGTAACAATGACAGCCAACAACAATGGTACATATAGTTTTGATCAAAAGAATAAAATGTGACAGTATCTGTTTGTTATAGCTCTAAACAAGTAAGTTTCACCTATATTTCAGTTTATAATCCCCCTATAATTTTCCATTTTAGTGATCATGGCTTGTTCAAAATAAACAAAAAATGGTAAATTAGACTTTTTTGTTTTACTAGAAAAACTAAATGGAATGGCTAACCTATAGTTTCTCCCATGGCATCTGGCAATGACAAAGATCCTATGAATCAATTATTTACAAATTAAGGATTCATCAATAAATCATCATGTGTGTCTTAATTTAAATATCAGATTTTTTAATAACTATTTTGTTACAATAAATTGGCATTCAATGTAAAATTAATAGATTAATAGATTAATATTTTTTTCAGGCTAAGGCATGCCCAAGCTATTGTCTGAGACTAAAAGTAAGCTAATTTTATTTAAATAGAAAATGAACTGCTTTTTGGCTAAGCAGTGTTAAAAATTGTGGAAAAGCTGGATCTCAAAAACAAAATGTCATTGGATTTCTACAATATCAGTGTTCGCTATGCACTGTCTTGCTGTGCTGCAGCAATTGCTGAAACAGGTTGGTGCATCTTTTTAACTGCTTCTTTTACTTGATTTTCCAATTTTTTTGCTGACATTTAGAAAGTTTAGTGTTTCATTCTCATTGATATTTGATGGGGTAGTTCACTGAAATTAAATGGGGTAGTTACTGAAATTCAATGGGGTAGTTCACTGAAATTCAATGGGATAGTTCACTGAAATTCAGTAGGATAGTTCACTGAAATTCAATAGGGTAGTTCACTGAAATTCAATGGGATAGTTCACTGAAATTCAATAGGATAGTTAACTGAAATTCAATAGGATAGTTCACTGAAATTCAATGGGATAGTTCACTGAAATTCAATGGGATAGTTCACTGAAATTCAATGGGATAGTTCACTGAAATTCAATGGAGTAGTTCACTGAAATTCAATGGGATAGTTCACTACAAACCCAAGCCTAGTAAGTATCCATCCGCACTCTACTCAATCTGCCCATCAGCCACCTACCCGCTGGACCTGACGAAGACTCGGCTGCAGATCACCAATGAGCAACTGCTAGCAGGCAGTGGCTCCGGCAAGACTACGGGAGCGTCTCCATTGATGGCCTCGTCTGCTGGTCAGAAGCGGGTTGGCATGCTGCGTACAGCATATAATATTGCCACAGAGGAGGGTGAGTCTCAGAGATATGATGTGTCATAAATTTTACGTCTCTTAACAGTATTTTATTTATTTATTTATGATGTGTGACTGACTGAAACTTCTATATGAATATCATATCATGATTTATGAATATCGTGATTTATGAGTATCAAAATTTATGACTATCATGATTTATGACTATCATGATTTATGACCATCATGATTTATGAATGTCGTGATTTATGAATGTCGTGATTTATGAATGTCGTGATTTATGAATGTCTCGATTTATGAATATCATGATTTATGACTCATGATTTATGAATATCATGATTTATGACTATTATGATTTGTGGGTGTCATGGCTTATGATTATCATGATTTATGAATGTCGCGATTTATGAATGTCGTGATTTATGAATGTCGTGATTTATGAATATCATGATTTATGACTCATGATTTATGACTATCGTGATTTATAAATATAATGATTTTTGAGTATCATGATTTATTAATATCGTGATTTATGAATATCATGATTTATTAATATCGTGATTTATGAATATCATGATTTATGACTATTATGATTTGTGGGTGTCATGGCTTATGATTATCATGATTTATGATTATCATGATTTATGACTATCATGATTTATGAGTATCATGATTTATGAAAATCATGCTCGCCCATCGCCCCCACAGGTCCCACCCAGCTGTTTCGCGGCTTGTGCCCGGCAGTGGCCCGTCACTTTGTGTACACCGGCTGTCGCACAGCGTTCTACGAGGCCACCAGGGAGAACGTGCTGGGCCGGGATCGGGACGGTCGCTACGCGGCTTGGAAATCCGCGGTTGGTGGCCTCGCTGCGGGCGGCCTGGCGCAGTTCTTTGCCTCGCCTGCGGATTTGGTCAAAGTTAGTGAGGGGGTGACGCTTTGTTTTGGCAGATCACTAGTGAGAAAATAACTCAGAAACCGGTCCTGGAGTCATGTTACAAATTCGTATCGCACTTTTAGACACATCATGTAGAAGTTCAAATCAGTTTCCTAATCAGGAGCTGAATCTGGGCCGCCTGGATAAGAGCCTGGAATCAATTAAACAAAGAATCAAACAAAAAAAAACATCAAAGAATCAATCCAACAAGCAAACAAGCAATCAATCAAACAATCAATCAATCAAACAAATAAACAACCGATGAAATAAACAAACAAAAAAATAAACAAACCATCAAACAAACAATCAATCAAACAAATAAATAAATAAACAATCAGTCGATCATCAATTAATTAATCAAACAAACAATCAATCAATCAAGAAATCATTTAATCAAACAATCAATCAACCAAACAAACAATAAACAAACCATAAAACAAACAAACAATCAAACAAACAAATGAACAAACAAACCATAAAACAAACAAACAATCAAACAAACAAATGAACAAACAAACCATAAAACAAACAAACAATCAAACAAACAAATAAACAAACAAACCATCAAACAATCAAACAAACTAACAATCAAACAATCAATCAAACAAACAAACCACCAAACAGTCAATCAAACGATCAATCAAACAATCGATCAAAAGAAACAAACAAACAAACAAACCATCAAACAATTGAACAATCAGGCAATCAGGTAATGAAGCAATTAATCAATTAATCCATTAAGTAAATATTCAATCAACGTATATTAGTACTTTCCTATCAACCAAGCAATAAATCAATCCACCTATCGCACACAGATGAATGTTCACGAATCCCCCAATCCCTTTATAAACGCAGGTTGCCATGCAGACTGAGGGCCGCAGGCGGTTGCTAGGCCAGCCGGCTCGCTACCACAGCGGCCGGGACGCTCTCAGGCAGCTGGTACGCAGCGGCGGCCTGCTTGGCCTGTGGAAGGGCTGGCTGCCAAACGTGCAGCGCGCCTGCCTGGTGAACATGGCCGACATGATGGCCTACGACCAGAGCAAGAGGGCCCTCCTGCGACACACTGGAATGCCCGACTCCATGCTGCTGCACGCCTGCGCTTCTGTCTGCTCAGGTGAGCACAATTCTTAATCTCTGGTGATGAGGAGAGCAGAGCAGCTCAGCGGTAGTCCGTCACGACCCCTGGTTTGATTCTGTGCAAAAACACTCATTCGACAGTTAGCTTGAAGTACTACTTAGATGACGAAGCATTTAGCCTAGGCATTTAGTAATAGTTACTCCTGCCGTTTACCCATAAACATAGGTAAAAACACGCTTTTACTACCGAGGGGCTCTGCAACCAACTATAAATACCAAGCAATATTCTCATTTTCCCTGCTATATTTTTACTATCCTACAATTTCATCCCCGCAAATAGGTCTCCTGGCCGCTATCTTGGGCACCCCGGCCGATCTGGTGAAGACTCGCGTCATGAATGACTCATCCGGTCACCTGTACCGGGGCAGTCTGGACTGCTTGGTGCAGACTGTCAAACACGAGGGATTCTTCGCTCTGTACAAGGGCTTCGTGCCAATCTGGATGCGAATGGTGAGAGTTTACGCTTATTTAATTTGCTTCAATCTTTGATCATGTGGTTCCTTAATCCTAGTATTTGAAATTACAAAATAAAAGCGCACGTTCAGAGCTATTCTCAACTGGTCCCACGCCTATTATTTATCTAGCCCTTACGAAAAACCGCAATCTAACATTTCCCTGGGCCTGAACTAAAACTACTTACAGTAGCATAATTCAGGGCTGTTCTAACTTTCTAACCTTATAACAGAAAGTCCCTAGCTAACATTTCCCTGAACTAAAACTATTTGTTGTTGTTAAACGGGGGTGGGAAGCTTAGCTACCCGCGGATCAGCCCAAGGGAGGGCTCTGCCGCGAGGGGCACTACCAGGTGCCAAGACATTAGCTGTTCAGGGCCCGAGATACTCCGAGAGACAAGGGAATTGGACCCGGCTCAAAGCGCGGGTGGGCGAAATTGACCCAAGCCTACGGTACAAGACACCGCCAAACCAACAGTGGAATCAGGGACGGTGCTAGGACCGAGTCCACCCAGGCCACCCCCCCCCCCCAGCTAGCGAGTCTTTGGGAGTGCGCAGAAAAATTGGAAAGCGAAATGCTTAGAATACTACTAAGAAAGCGGTCCGCGTGAGGAGTTACTCCTAAACCTGCAGAAATGGCTTAAACTATTGGAGCGAGTCTGGGCAGCTAGTTACCAAGAGCGATCCTATACAAGGTTCAGGGTCCCTGAAGGTCTCGAGCCTCAAGGCTTTTCACTACCCAGCTCTATTTTGGAGTGAGTCTGGAAGGCTTGTATCCGAGGGGGAGACTCTAGGCGGACATAGCAACACCTCTATTGCTACCAACCCAAGGGCATCGCCTATCCAGCTCATTATTGGGGGCCAGGCCAAGGGGTCAGGAGAGAGGCACCCAGGGCAAGAGGACTCCGGACTCAGCCGGTAGTCCCCGGTACGAGACGAACATCCTTCCCAGGTTGATTCCCAGGACAGTTAACAGTAGCATAATTCAGGACTGTCCTAACTATCTCTCTACCTATAAAAGTCAAAACTCTGTCTGTGTGTGGACAATTTTGATCGCTATGGACTCCCAAACCGCTCAACCAAATTACACCTAACTTTACACCCACCCTAAACTTACTACGGAGAATGTCTTAGGCTACCTTAAAATTTCCTAAATTTGAGTCTTCCCACCTAAAAGTGCAAAAAACTGCTCAAAATGCGCGATTTTTTCACTAAATCCTCCATAGCGCCGCTCCACTTCTACCGATTCTCTTCAAATTTGACACAGGCAATTTTAAACTATTTTGACACAATCGTGTAAAATTTCAAATCTCAAAGTTAATCCTGAAAGCCGCTGTGCACTTTTAAAGTTAGGCTGTTTTTTTCAGCGTAGCAACCACCCCAACCTCCGCCCGCCTGCCTCTCTTTCCCGATCTGGGCCCAGATGTGTAAAAGGGGTTTCAAAATTGACTAACTTTCAGCTGCCATAAGTTTGCTCCACGTAAAGCGATTGACTTCAAACTTGACACAATTCTTTATTGACCCATTCTCTGTCTAAATGTAAAGTTTCAACTCTGTAGCTCAACCGAAAAAGAAACTGTAAGCATGTGAAGTTTGTCTGCTTTTTCTGTTGTTTGTGCCACTCACTCACTCATTCCCCCAGAGCCAGACGAAGGGTCAGGCGATAGGACTGAATGTACATAGCGAATGTACAGTGTTTTGGAATAACTTTTTAATAGCCTTCTCTGTACCCCCGCGAGTGGAGAGGCGTGGAGAGGAGAGAGTTTAGATTCAATTTTAAACCACTTTCCTTTCCTCTGAATAGACAAGTCTGCAGCAGTTAAACAAGGATGGCAAATCAAGGCGATGTGGGATGGTTTATAAAAATATCGAAAAATTAATGAATAACTTATTACAATGCAATCCTACTAAATTAGTTACACCATAAAAATTTTAACATTAAGATTCGCATAAGGTACTTTAAAATTTAAATGGCCTCCTAAGAAATGCGTATTTCCATGGTTGTTAGACTGCTGCAGACTGTGGTGGTGGAGCTGGAGATATACAAAATTCTCTCAGCGCTGCTAATTGACCAGAAAGATGACGTGATTAAAGCATGGGAAATGATAACAACCATGATAGTACTACGTCCCACAAACTGGCTTTCGAAGCAGGGATCGGCAGATTTTTATCTCAAAGGCCAGATAAAGAATCCAGCTCATGGCTACGGGCCAGATGAGAGTGAAAAGGAAAAGGAATAGACTATTAGAAAGGGAGAAGGGCGAGAGGGGATAAAAGAAAAGATAGAAGATAACAGGAGAGACGTACGAGGAGGTTGAGGAGAGAGCAGAGAATATGGGACGAAGAAGCGAGAGGAGGGGAGAGAGAAGGGAGAGGAAATAGTAGAGGTGAGAAGATGGAGAGAGAAGAGGGGAGAGATGAGACAGAGGATCGATGAGAGAGGAGAGTAGAGAAGAGTGAGATGAGAGAACAAAGAGGAGATGAGAGTATCGAGAGGGGGGATTAGAAAGGATAGAGGAGAGGAGATAAGAGGGGGAGAGACGAGTGAGAAGAGAGAAGATAGAGATGAGAGAGAGAGAGTTGAGAAAGAAGAGAGGACAAAGGAGAGATGATAGAGTAAAGGGAAGAGGAGAAGAGAGGAAAGAGATGAGATTGTAGAGATGAGTGAGATGAAAGGAAATATGAGAGAGTAGAGTAGAGATGAGAGATGAAGGAAGAGAGAGCAGAGTGCGGAGAGACGAGAAAAGAGAATAGAGGGGAGAGAGTATAAAAGAGGGAAGAGAAGAGAGGAGTAAGGAAAGAGAGGAGTCAGAAGAGGGGAAAGAGAATAGTACACAGTAGAGAGGAGAGTAGAGATGACAGAAGAGAGAGGGGAATGAGAGAGCAAAGATGAGAGTGAACAGACGATATAAGAGAGGAGAGAGGAGAGTGAGAGAGAAGAGAGAAGACAAGAGAGGGAGAGAGTATAGAAGAGAGAAGAGAAGAGACGAGAAGAAAGAAGAAAGGATCGAGTCCTCCTGAGTCAAAAAGGGGAAAGAGAGGAGTACAAGGGGAGAGAGGTGAGAGAACATATGAGAGTAAAGATGACAGATAAGAGAGGGGAGATGAGAGAGCAGAAACGAGAGTGAACAGACGAGAGATGGGAGAGTAGAGAGAAAAGAGGAGAGATAAGAAATAAGGGATGAGAGGTGTAGACAAGGGAGAGATGAGAAGTGAGTGAGGAGAGAGGAGGGGAAGGGAGAGAATCGAGAGGACAGGGGAAATTGGTGAAAAGGACCAGAGAGGAGAGGAAAGAGGGGAGAGAAGAGAGAGAAGAGAGATAGGATAGGAGAGAGCAGAGAGATGAGAGGAGAGAGTGGACAGAGGAGAGGAAAGAGTTGAGAGAAGAGAGGAAAAAGGAGAGAGTAGAGATAAGGAAAGTGTTGAGAGAGGGTAGAGTAAGGAGTGAGAAGAGAGGTGAGGGAAGAGAGAGCAGAGAGCAGAGGGAGAGAGAGTAGAGAGCAGAGAGAAATGAGAAAAGATAAAACAGGAGAAAGGAGATATGAGAGACCAGAGACCAGAGCAAAGAGAGGAGAAGAGAGAGAAAAGAATAGAGGGGAGAGGGAAGAGACGAGAGAGGAGACGAGAGAGGAGAGAAGAAAGAAGAGATAAGAGGGGAGAGAGAGAAGAGACGAGAGAGAAGATAGGAAACAGAAAAGAAGATGGAAGTTTCAAAGGATGCAAAGGACATAGGGAGAGGCAGAGGTACGTAGAGGCCAGAGTTTGCCTGACATTCTGTGCAGCACCCCAGCCAACAATATCAATTTTTGCCTCAAATCCTAATTATATGAATGTACACTATTTTATGTTTAACTCTATCCTAACTATAACAAGGGAACAAGTTTTTGTTTGAGTTTTACCTCAGATTTTAGAATACATGCAAAAATAATTCCGGGGAATGGAGTTCCCCGGGTTCAAAATTCACGGGTTTCAACAGCTTGTCTAACCATATTACAGAAAGCCCTTGCTAACATTTCCCTGAACTAAAACTACTTACAGTAGCATAATTTAAGACTATCCTAACTATCAAACTATCTAACTTCTTCAGGCGCCCTGGTCTCTGACTTTCTGGGTGTCCTATGAGGAGATACGCAGAATCACCGGTCTTTCATCGTTTTAATCGCACGACGCGTTGCGGGTTGCTATGGCGCTTGCACTGACCATTAAATTTGAATTGTTTCACTCTGTTGATATAAAAATTGTGTTGCTTGTTAGGGTTGTCTTTATTCAGGTTCTGCTTTGCTATTTTTCTATATGTGTTTGTATGTGCGTTATTGTGCTATTTTTTGTTTTCTATTTTTGTATGGATCAATGTCAACTGCAAAGCTCCTTCCAGAGTGTCAGTTGCTGGGCCAGCCTCCCAGAGTGTCAGTTGCTGGGCCAGCCTCCAAGAGTGTCAGTTGCTGGGCCAGCCTCCCAGAGTGTCAGTTGCTGGGCCAGCCTCCCAGAGTGTCAGTTGCTGGGCCAGCCTCTCAGAGTATCAGTTGCTGGGCCAGCCTCTCAGAGTGTCAGTTGCTGGGCCAGCCTCCCAGAGTGTCAGTTGCTGGGCCAGCCTCCCAGAGTGTCAGTTGCTGGGCCAGCCTCCCAGAGTATCAGTTGCTGGGCCAGCCTCTCAGAGTGTCAGTTGCTGGGCCAGCCTCCCAGAGTGTCAGTTGCTGGGCCAGCCTCCCAGAGTGTTAGTTGCTGGGCCAGCCTCCCAGAGTGTTAGTTGCTGGGCCAGCCTCCCAGAGTGTCAGTTGCTGGGCCAGCCTCCCAGAGTGTCAGTTGCTGGGCCAGCCTCCCAGATCCTCAGTTGCTGGGCCAGCCTCCCAGATCCTCAGTTGCTGGGCCAGCCTCCCAGAGTGTCAGTTGCTGGGCCAGCCTCCCAGATCCTCAGTTGCTGGCTGGGCCAGCCTCCCAGAGTGTCAATTGCTGGCTGGGCCAGCCTCTCAGAGTGTCAGATGCTGGGCCAGCCTTCCAGAGTGTCAGTTGCTGGGCCCGCCTCTCAGTGTCAGTTGCTGGGCCAGCCTCCTAGAGTGTCAGTTACTGGGGCAGCCTCCCAGATCCGCGGTTGCTGGGGCAGCCTCCCAGATCTTCGGTTGCTGGGGCAGCCTCCCAGATCCTCAGTTGCTGGGGCAGCCTCCCAGATCTTCGGTTGCTGGGGCAGCCTCCCAGATCCTCGGTTGCTGGGGCAGCCTCCTAGAGTGTCAGTTGCTGAGCCAGCCTCTCAGTGGCAGTTGCTGGGCCAGCCTCCCAGATCCTCAGTTGCTGGCTGGGCCAGCCTCCTAGAGTGTCAGTTACTGGGGCAGCCTCCCAGATCCTCGGTTGCTGGGGCAGCCTCCCAGATCTTCGGTTGCTGGGGCAGCCTCCCAGATCCTCAGTTGCTGGGGCAGCCTCCCAGATCTTCGGTTGCTGGGGCAGCCTCCCAGATCCTCGGTTGCTGGGGCAGCCTCCTAGAGTGTCAGTTGCTGAGCCAGCCTCTCAGTGGCAGTTGCTGGGCCAGCCTCCCAGATCCTCAGTTGCTGGGGCAGCCTCCCAGATCCTCAGTTGCTGGGCCGGCAGGCACAATCTTCCCATTCTTCCCATTAGCTTCTGTAAGTGTTTTTCATTCATTTATGGAATCGAATCGAATCACAAATTTAAATTCTGTTTCTATTAAGTGATTTTTAAAACGCAAATTCGTTGCATACTTCAGGTGAGACTTATGATGAGGTTAAAAAAGTATTTATGTTTTTCTAAAGAAAGGTACTGACGTATTTTTCTGTCACTTTAACCACTAGGTATAAAATTTTAAAAAAGAATCGCCTTATAGTATTTGTAGCTTAACACAAAAAGTCGCTGAAAGTTTATGGGTCGAGAATCGCAAGTCACAACCTCATAGACAATTGCCCATCGACCCAGACCCAGGCACTATCCCGTAGTCTCCCTTGTCTGTCTTTCTAGACGTGATTTGCACTTTAGTTTGCTTTCGTTTTGATTTTGCTCGATATTTCATTCAACCAAATCGCTGCTATTGCCACGAATCGCATTTTTTATCGATAAAATTACAACTTTGTAAAGTTAAAAAATTCAATAACTATGCTTATAGTAGTATTTCTAGTTCACTATTAAACAGAATAAATCTGGTGAAATCAGTGCATGATATCATTGGTTCAATTTCATTAGCAACTTCTAACTTGATGACTGATTGACTTACTAAAGTACTAGTCAAATCTATGCCACTTTTGAAAGAGAAGCGTTTTTCATTTGATTATTTTAGAAAGTTGTTATAACGATGGTCGGTCTATGATTTTCTGATAAAAAGAGATATAGATGGATACATCTACGCTCGTGTTGACAGACAGGTAAAGACTGAGACAGATAAACAACGACAGACAGGCAGGCCGGCAGACAGACAGACACTAAGACAGACAGATGGATAGACAGACAGATAGACAGACAGACAGATAGACAGACAGACAGACAGACAGACAGACAGATAGACAGACAGACAGACAGACAGATGGACAGACAGACAGACAGACAGACAGACAGACAGACAGACAGACAAACACTAAGACAGACCAGACAGACAGACAGACAGACAGACACTAAGACTGACAGATGGATAGACAGATAGACAGACAGATAGACAGACAGACAGATAGACAGACAGACAGACAGACAGATAGACAGACAGACAGACATACAGATGGACAGACAGACAGACAGACAGACAGACCGACAGACAGATAGACAGACAGACAGACAGACAGATAGACAGACAGACAGACAGACAGACCGACATAGACAGACAGTAGACAGACAGACAGAAAGATAGACAGGTAGATAGACGGACAGACGAATACATAGAAGGACAGGCAGACAGACGGGTAAGGCAGACAGATACACACAAGGACAGGCAGACAGACAGAGGTAGGCAGACAATCAGCAAACCTCGAGTGCGCTTCGAACATCTACAAATGCAAAAGAAAACAATTTTTGAGATGAATATCTTGTGAATCGGCAGCGCAGCTGGTATATTATAAGCAGTGGAATTTATCGTTGATATTTTTCTCTTGCTTTTTCCGTGTCAAAAGTCATCGGCTTGCTTTCTCGTCACTTCCGTCCGTCATTGTGGCTGCGATGTCGCCCGCGTTTGAACCTGTATTATTAGAGTGCTAAGTTGAGTACTTGTGCTAGGTTAAAGTTCAGCTACAGTCGGGGTTGGCCAGCGGTCTCACCTGGGCCGGCTGATGGTCGATAGCAGGTGGCTCATCTGGCGCAGGTAGCTCTCCAAAGATTCGACATCGTTGAAAACTTCGGGTATGGCCAGCAGGCGAAGGTCGCTTCCATGGCTGTTGACAACCAGGTGGGACCCAACGAGCATCATGAGCAGAATTAGTGTATGCCTGATGCTGGGCATTGCTTTGCGAGTTGGAATTATTCGTGAGTTCTTCCAGATCCCAGCGCTCTGTTCAATAGCCACTACTTTCTGGAGAGAGTTGCATTTATAATGTCGGAGCTAAAATTTTATGACGCCTCAAATTGAATGAGTCGGGTCGCAGCAGTTCCAGACTGGACCATGATTGAAACAGTCACTAACAGCTGGATTTGGCAGCTCTGTTGGATGAGCGATTGCTCCGTTGTCTGGACGAGTCGCTCAGAACTGCTGCAGACGTGCTGCTGACGACAGACACAGATACTACTGGGTTTAGAATGTATCGCCTCTTCAGCTCAATCAGGCACGCGGCACTGCACTCGAAAGTGCTGGCTTGTGGTTTTTTATTTGCTAGTCTTGATTTTCTTTGCTGTCCTGCGCAAAAGGATTGATGCACTGATTACCATTGTTTGCGAAGCTAAGTTAGTTGAAGCTTCTCTTGTAAATATGAAAGTTATGGCTCTCAAAAGCATTAACTTCTGATGTTGGTTTCAACCTTCTGATGTTGGTTCCAACCTTCTGATGTTGGTTCCAACCTTCTGATGTTGGTTCCAACCTGATGTTGGTTCCAACCTTCTGATGTTGGTTCCAACCTGATGTTGGTTCCCACCTTCTGATGTTGGTTCCAACCTGATGTTGGTTCCCACCTTCTGATGTTGGTTCCAACCTTCTGATTTTGGTTCCAACCTTCTTATGTTGGTTTAAACCTGATGTTGGTTCCCACCTTCTGATGTTGGTTCCCACCTTCTGATGTTGGTTCCAACCTTCTTATGTTGGTTTAAACCTTTTGATGTTGGTTCCAACCTTCTTATGTTGGTTTAAACCTTTTGATGTTGGTTCCAACCTTCTGATGTTAGTTTCAACCTGATGTTGGTTCCAACCTTCTGATGTTGGTTCCCACCTTCTGATGTTGGTTCCAACCTTCTGATTTTGGTTCCAACCTTCTTATGTTGGTTTAAACCTGATGTTGGTTCCAACCTTCTGATGTTGGTTCCAACCTTCTGATGTTGGTTCCCACCTTCTGATGTTGGTTCCAACCTTCTGATTTTGGTTCCAACCTTCTTATGTTGGTTTAAACCTGATGTTGGTTCCAACCTTCTGATGTTGGTTCCAACCTTCTGATGTTGGTTCCAACCTTCTGATGTTGGTTCCAACCTTCTGATGTTGGTTCCAACCTTCTGGTGTTGGTTCCAACCTTCTTCTGATGTTGGTTCCCACCTACTGATGTTGGTCTCAACCTTTTGATGTTGGTTCAACCTTCTGATGTTGGTTCAAACCTTCTGATGTTGGTTCCAACCTTCTGATGTTGGTTCCCACCTACTGATGTTGGTTCCCACCTTCTGATGTTGGTTCCAACCTTCTGGTGTTGGTTCCAACCTTCTTCTGATGTTGGTTCCCACCTACTGATGTTGGTCTCAACCTTCTGATGTTGGTTCCAACCTTCTGATGTTGGTTCAAACCTTCTGATGTTGGTTCCAACCTTCTGATGTTAGTTCCAACCTTCTTATGTTGGTTTAAACCTTTTGATGTTGGTTCCAACCTTCTTATGTTGGTTTAAACCTTTTGATGTTGGTTCCAAACTTCTGATGTTGGTTCCAACCTTCTGTTATTGGTTCCAACCTTCTGATGTTGGTTCCAACCTTCTGATGTTGGTTTAAACCTTCTGATGTTGGTTCTAAGGTAAGGCAAGGCGTGAAAATCAAATAACTAAAACCATTTTAAAATCTATTTATTAAGCGCAAGGCAACCAAATAAACTGAAACTGAAATTATTGAAAAGAAAGTATTTACAGATTTGAGTTCAACGGCGCAGCTCTTGGCAGAAGTACTCCATGTAGACGCTTGCTGTGCTCGGGTACTCATCAGTGACATCGTCCAGGCTGGTCCCGTCGTCACTTGTAGCGAATCTGTCATACTCGGCGATGTTCCGTCGCATTCGCTCCACCACTTCGTCCGGTATGATCATGCCGAAGCTCTCCTTGGACAGCTTCGCTAGTCGACACTTGTCGAGAGCTCGGCAAGTCGCAGCTCGGTTCTCGCTGAGGACCAGGGCTCGCTCGCCGAAGAATTGGCCTCGACCGATGCGCTTCACCTGCCGATTGCCGATGAGCGCCTCAACTTCGCCTGTCATCACGAAGAACATGGCGTCTCCCGGTTCGCCCTGACGGCAGAGCACTTCGCCAGCCTCTGTGTTGACAATCTCGATGCTGTCAATTAGCCGATTGACCAGGCTGGGACTGAGATGGCTGCAGAACAGTGGAATCGATTTGATCATCTGCTCGAATCGTTCGGCGTTGAATATGGCGCGTCGCTGCTTGAGCCAGGCGTAGCGAAGCGCGTTCAGCACCCATAATGCGCCGTCGGTGAGGGCTGTGACGGTGGCCGCTCTGGGTCGCTGGTTGATCAGGGAGAGCTCACCTATATAGTCAAATTGTTGTTTGGCTTAGTTTGACATACATGTAACTGCATGCAACTGTACAAAAAGTACCATTACAATGATTCATGCAAGATGACAATCTATATGTAATCATAGCATTGAGCAAGATGACATTCTATGTAATCATAGCATTGAGCAAGATGACATTCTATGTAATCATAGCATTGAGCAAGATGACAATCTATATGTAATCATAGCATTGAGCAAGATGACATTCTATGTAATCATAGCATTGAGCAAGATGACAATCTATATGTAATCATAGCATTGAGCAAGATGACAATCTATATGTAATCATAGCATTGAGCAAGATGACATTCTATGTAATCATAGCATTGAGCAAGATGACATTCTATGTAATCATAGCATTGAGCAAGATGACATTCTATGTAATCATAGCATTGAGCAAGATGACAATCTATATGTAATCATAGCATTGAGCAAGATGACATTCTATGTAATCATAGCATTGAGCAAGATAACAATCTATGTTCTCATAGCATTGAGCAAGATGACTATCCATGTTCTGATCAAATTGAGCAAGATGACAATCTATGTACTCATAGAATTGAGCAAGATGGCAATCTATATGTAAACATCGAATTGAGCAAGATGACAATCTATGTTCTCATAGGAATTGAGCAAGATAGCAATCTATATGTAAACATCGAATTGAGCAAGATGACAATCTATGTTCTAATAGCATTGAGCAAGATGGCAATCTATGTTCTCATAGCATTGAGCAAGATGGCAATCTATGTTCTCATAGCATTGAGCAAGATGACTATCCATGTTCTCATCGAATTGAGCAAGATGACAATCTATGTTCTCATAGAATTGAGCAAGATGGCAATCTATATGTAAACATCGAATTGAGCAAGATGACAATCTATGTTCTCATAGGAATTGAGCAAGATGGCAATCTATGTTCTCATAGCATTGAGCAAGTTGACAATCTATGTTCTCATAGCATTGAGCAAGATGACTATCTATTTTTATGATCAAATCGAGCTCATGACGACAATCTTAGCGCACTTCAAATCGCGGATGATGGCAGCCAGTGCTTTTATGCTCACCAAAGTATCCCTCATTCTCGTACTCTCGCAGAATCTGCTCAGGATTTTCCGATTCGTCGATTGAAAATTTCGACACCGTTTGGCAACGGAATCGGCCTCGCTTAACAACGTAGAAGGCGTCGCCCACGTCGCCGCAGTGTATGATGACCTCGCCGCTGCGCACCGGCTTGTTGTACATGTACTCGACTACCTTCTGGAGTTTTTTTGTTGGAGAGCGGTACTACGCTAAATTAGGACGCTGTTACATCATATCAGCTGGGCATAGCCGCATAAGAGTAGTTTGTAGGGCCTCTGCACGTGTTATACGAGTTATATTGAGGTGTAGTTTAGGCGAAATTTAAGTCGCCTTAAACTTCTTGTACTTAAGCCAGTGAAGGTGTACTAAATGCATCAATTTTTCGACCCCAAGCCTTAGGACCCCTCATTACCATCTTGCACTTCTTGGTTTTTATGGATACATGGATTCGGATTAAGGACAGGAGTTTAAATCTCATAAAATTAACGCCCTCAAAGACTCCTTCCTGTAGAGATGAGATCATAATCCTATCCTATGATAATATCTTATATCTAAAGCTGAGTGGATCGATCGACCGGCCGGGTTTAACGCGTATCTCCTCCTAGACGGCTGGCAACTCAAATGCGGGACTTATATATATCAATGCAGAATTTTCCTACGCAACAAATAGGCTATTTTAATGTTAAAAAATTAAAAGTTAAGTCCGTTAAAAAAGCAGAAAACTGTTTTCTTAACCTTCTTTGGCCACTTTGCCTCTTCAGTGGAGGGGTAGTGGCATAATTGTAAAAACAACCACCCCAACCTCCCCCCGCAGGTCGCTGTGTATTGGAGGGGTGGGTGACGCGTGTTCTGGGTTCAATGCTAATAAAACCCCGCGTGTTGGGGGTGCAGTAAAATTTTATGATTCCCCCGGAATAGGGGGGGGGTTGGTTTGGGCTGAGTGTACATAGCAAAGTACATTGTAAGCAGATAGATATGACTGTGTCGAGATCGGCGTCTTTCAAAAGGCAGCCCTGTGTATTAGCTGGGCAGTGAAATTCAATGAATAAACTTGCGAGCCTCTTACTGTAGGAGGCAGTGACTGTACACTCGATACTTCAATGCTTTAAATCAGGAAGTTCAAAGGCTAACTGTTCCTTGAGTTTTAAGCTTTAAGAGGAGAGAATTATATTGCTGGAAAGATCTTGCAACGCTGAGTTTGGGGATATAAGTTATTTGCTTTAAATATGAAAACAAAAAGCACAGCATTGAAAAAACGATTTCCATACTTTTAAACTTTCTGCCAAGATTGTAGTTGGGGGGGGGGGTTGCGTACAGAAATTCAAGCCAGCTATCATTTGTGTAATTTCCGTAATGGAGGAGGCGGGTGACAAATTTCAATTGGTTTGATTATCGGCGCTTTCAGTCCGTCAGATAAGAGAGTAGAGAGAAGAGAGATTTCAAGGAGAAGAGAGGATAGAAACATGATAGAAAAGACAGTAGATATGAGAGATGAAAGATTAAAGACGACAGAGGGGAGTGAGGCGGGAATGATGAAGAGGGAGAGAGAAGAGAAGAGAATTTAGAGGGGGGAGAGAGGAAAAATGAGAGAGCAGAGGAGGGAGGAAAGATGGGAGGAGAGAGGAGGGATAAGAGAGTACAGAGGAGAGAGAAGAGAGAGGAGAGATGAGACAGGAAACGGTAGAGAGGAGAGGGGAAAGATGACAGATGAAAAAGGAGAGGGTAAGAGAGAAAATAGGAGTATGAGAAATGAGAGCAGAGAGGAGAGACGATAGAGAAAAGAGAAGAGAGAGAGAGGACAGGGTAGAGGAGAGGCGATAGATAAGCGACTAGAGATAAGAGACGAGAGAGAAGAGGAGAGATAAGAGAGAATTGAGAGAAGACAGGAGAGAAGAGATAAGAGAGAAGAATGGAGAGAGAGAGAGAAGCGAGAAGAGAAAACTTGCTATGATATTTCAGAGGTTTTATGGAGGATTTGGAAGATTTGGAAGACTTTTTGACGTATACCCAGACAAGTAAAAAGCATATTTTTATAAACTTCAGTTTCATAGTCTTGATTGACTGAAATTTGATAGAGATAATATTTTTTAAATTGATGGATTGCAGTTTAACGGAGAGGATTTTGATGATATCTGTTTCATGGAGAGGATGAAATGGCTAAATGAAATGGAATAGAGAAAAGAGAAAAGGAAAGAGAAGATAAAAGATTAGATGAAAGAGAACATAAACAGAGAGAATTAAAAGGGACAGATTAGAGAAAAGAAAAAAAGAGAATAAAGGCGAGAGAAGAGATGAGGGAATTAGGAGGAGAGAGGAGAGGGGGGTAAGAGAGGAGAAAGAGGAGACAGGAGGGACAGGGAGTAGAGCCGAAAGACGAGAGAGAAGAGATAAATGAGTAGAGATGAGGGGAGAGAGAGGAGAGAGAAGCGAGATTATAAGGGAGAGAGGAGAGGGGAGAAAGTAGAGAGATGAGTGAGCAGAGAGGAGATAAAGGAGAGAAGAGAGAAGAGAGAAGAGAGAAGAGATAAAAGAGGAGAGAGGAAAAAGTAGAGAGGAGAAAGTAGTGAGGAGAAAGAAGAGAGTAAATATGAGAACGCAGAGAGGAGAGATAAGAGAGTAGAGATGAGAGATGAGAGATGAGATGAGAAATGATAGATAAGCGAGGAGATGAGAGCAGAGAGGAGATAGGAGAGATTAGAGATGATAGAGCAAAGAGGAGAGAGGAGACAGGCGAGAGTCAGTCTGGATGATGGCAGGCAGTCAGTTTTTGCAAACAGGTAAAACAACATGGTTTTTGGGAGCTTAATAGAGGATTTGGAGAGGATTTGGACGATGGGATTCGTGTCATTGGATTCAGCTGATGGATTTCAGAAAATGAAATTCTGGCGATGGGAGTTCTTCCCCTTACTCCGCCAACGGAGGAGTTGGCCTCGTTTTTATATAGCAAGCAAGGCTAAAGTGCAAACCCAAGAGCCTTCTTGAACTGGCTGTAAAATGATTTAAATTTTGAGATTTTTCCGAAACTTTCGTCAAACACTCAGACCTTCAGTGGTGATAAGACCTCAATTTGTTAATCCCCTATGCTGTCATGCTGTCAATGAGAATTCAAAACAAATAGTTTCCAATATAAATAATGAGTAATGATAATAATAATAACTGATTACACCCGCCCCAGTTGGGCCAAATGTGCAACTGACATAGCTCAGCCGCAGCTATTGCGCGGCGCATCTGAAGGCTGCTGAAGGTTTCTGAAGGTTTAGTCGAAGGACTTCGGGGGGGGGGTCGCCACACACACCCTGAATTACCCCAGCTAATGCTGGCACTCATTTTACAGCTGGGTGAACTGAAGCAATGCAGAGTTAAGTGTCTTGCTCAAGGACACAAATTGTTACAGTGGGATCGGGAATCAAACCCCCGGCCATCAAGTCGTGTGTCCGATGCTCTAACTACTAGGCTACAACCTAATTTCAAATTTCAAGGCAATCTATACTTCATGAATTAATCTACTACCTAATCTTAGCTAAGTCACCAAACCTATATTCAAGTTTAGGTAAATATGGTAATCCATCGTCGTGAATAATCGCCCTACCTAAAACTCCTCATTTCACATGCCCCGGTGTTTGGCTTTAGCTCGTAAGCTACACATAGACTCAGAGTTAGGTTGAAGCTACAAAAAATAAAGCTTAAATTTGAAATCTGCGCCATCAACAATCACCATATAAAGACGAAATTATGATGCTATCAAAACTGCAACTATTTCATCCCTCAAACAGGTTCAAGAAGGCCACGAGAGCTCACTTACGAGCAGTTCGTCATCGTCGTATCCATCAAACAGCGCCACTCCGCGGATTTCGCCCAAAAGCTTCTCAATCTCTTCAGCACTTTTGCTCGTGTCCTGGCCTACGTCAGCAAAGTCTTTCTCCTGCAAATCGTCCACATCGAATGCCGAAAACATGATGCTCTCATTTTTTGGTTTGAGGTTAAAGGACTCCTCAGTGGCCGGCGGCGGCAGGAACGAGTCGTCCTGCTCGGAGTCCACAACAAACTGCGTCTGGTGCATCTCCAGCGGAGGCTTGGCAACCGCCTCGGTGCTGTGGTGGCTGATCAGCTGACGCGCGTCACGGTCTGGAAGAGCTCTGTCATTGCGTCGGTTCGCAGCCGGCCTCTTCTGTCCCTGCTTTGACATGGCCGCGCAGTGCTTGAGAGAGAGAAAAAGTACTTTTTACTTCAATTCTTGTGCAGCAGGTATTTATTCGTTAAATATGTTATTATTGATTAAAAAGTGTCGCTTTTATAAAGTGTGTCGAAATAATAGTGTTGCATTTAAGCTCGTCTATGGTAAAGAGTCCTGACTGCAGCAGCTGCAACAACCCGGCGCTTGCTTACGAGACAAACCAAGGAATTCTAATTCGTAAAAGGCGTCCTTTCTGTAAAAAAGTGAACAAGATTCTCAAATCCAGGACAACACATCAACTGAAAGTCTACTCATTAAAGTAGCTGAGAATTGGTTGCAGAGCGAGACGCAAGACTTTGGACTAGAAGAAATATGCATCATGAAATTTTTAAACCGTCTCAGCCATTGTATTTCACAATCAATAGACTGATATAGAAATGAGGAAGAACTGACAGAAATGCAGCGGCGCTCAACGCAGACAAGGTTTACCCAGAGCTAGAACTTGGAGGAAATAACTCTTCCCATTTTCACTGTAAACTTAATCTCACCTTGAAGCTAAACACAATCTCCTTATTTGAGTAGAACTCATTGGTTTTTAAGCAGTTAGCCTATGACTTATGAGCTAGCCTTGAATTTTGAGCACTTCAGACTATGGTTCAAGGTCTTCTTGGCTCAGCTGTCTATAAAATTCAAATGCAGAAGAGACGGGAGAGTCACTCCTTTCTGCACAGCTTGGCAACATGCAGTGTAAGATGCTCGCTCTCATCACCTGTGCGATTCTGTGCGCCTTTCTACACTCTGCAGCTGGTAGAGCGGTCGAGTTTGCGTACCTGGGTTGCTTTGTTGATGGCTCGCCTAGAGATTTAAACGGCCTCTATGGAGTCAGCAGAATTGGGCCGTTTGGCGTTGGCAGCTCGACCGCCTCAAACAGCACCGCCATGTCGCGTGAGTACTGCGCCGATGTCTGCTCGCTCGGCGGATTCGCGTACTTTGGCGTCCAGGCCGGTGTGCAGTGCTTCTGCGGCAACTCCTACGGATCCCACGGAGCCGTTGCTGAAAGCAACTGCGGATCCACCTGCTCAGGAAATGCGGCTCAGAAATGTGGAGGATCGTGGCGCAATTCTGTGTTCGCTCTGACTTACCTCAGTTAGTAAACTGCGATTGAAACGGTAAATGGAACTTCGCTGCTAAAATAAAAAACCACTGCCAATCAAACCGCCTATTTCAGACAATTTTTTTCTTGAAGAAGTGACAACTTCTCTGACTGTTGTATCGAATGGACTGACATCCTGGAGCAGCGCCGCCCGAACCGATATTGAGTGCATGAGCTTCTGCCTGTCCAACAGCCTGTGCCAGGCCGTGATCTTCTCTAAGCAGCAGCGCCTGTGCCACCTGCTGAGGTTCGCCTACCCGCCATCGAGTCTGAGCAGCATCGATGGAGACTTCTTCGTGCGCGGCTGAGCCGAATTCAACATCAACAAGCTAAGCTGACGATTACTACCGGTTGACGGAAGCAACTTGGAGCAACTTGGTCAAGCAATCAAATACAATAGCCTTGGAAAGCAAAATGCTTTATTTTTAAACTTCACAATCTGTACCCCCGACTGGAAAACCAGACTATTACAAACAATAATAAAGAATCTCTTTTAAAAGTTTTTTTCACAATTTTAACCGTTGATTACTCAGCTAGACCGGCCGAAAAATTTCTATTCCACTCTTTTCTATCGATTCGATGAGAAATCATCTTAGCTATTTTTAGGCCACGTTTCTTCAACAATCAGTAAAACAAAGTCTTAACCGTGGAGTAATTTTTCTTTTTTCATTTTTTACCTCTAAAAGGATATTTTATTAAGATTTTAAGATTATAATTAGACGAAATACTATTAAAAGTGATAGAATGATCCTTTTCTTGTTTAACCTCTCTAGAAGATGCTTTATTGACTTTTCAAGTTAATAATTAAAACAAAGGCTTAACCGTATGATAAATTTACTTGTTCGTTTTAAACCTCTAAAAAGATACTTTTTTTCTTTTTAGTGAATAATTAAGACAAATGCATAGCGGTAATATTTACTGTTTCTTCTTCATTTTTAACCTCTTAAATGATATTTTATTTGCTTTCAATCGAAAATCTTTAGATATATACTTGTTCCTTCTTAGTTTTTAATTTCTTACGATGCTTTATTTTTAAAGAGAAAAATTAAAACAAATATTTAATACTTACGAGCTACAAATACAGCTACGTTACTTTGCATATTTAACCTCGAAAAAGATACTTTATTTGCTTCCAAGTGAACAATTACCTGGTAAAACAAATGCTGAACCGTGATATTTACTCTGCTCTCTCTCTTCACTTTTAATCTCTAAAAATATGTCTTATTAACATTCAATCCAGTTTTATTTACCCTCAATTAAAACAAAAAACTAACTGTCGGATATCTCCCATCCATTTTATTTCAAAACCATAATTTATAAGATATTTTCGTTTTATTACTTTTACTATTTGGTGAAATTACCCCAGCTAATGCCTAGATGAAGAACTGATCGTCTGATGGTGTCCATGTATATTCATTCATTGTTGAAAAAAAACATCTCAGTACCAGTGCTAAATCAGAACTGTTCGAACTTCGGTCGTAAGTCAACAGCAGGGCAACCACGAGTAACTTGCATTTTTGTCAAACTTCAATAATCAACTTGAATGCTGACGGTTTTCCTGCTTAAAGCTGCATCTGCATGCGTGCAAGAAATGCTTGCTTTTAGATGTTGGAGACTTGCTTCTATTGTTTCAGAGAATCCTCAGCTCTTCATCCACCTTCTGCCTTTTTCATTACTGTAAATTCACAAATGCCTCTCTTCCTGACTTCTGACTTCCCTGCTGCCTTAATTGTTCCGGATTTTACCCTCCAGTCCTTTTAGGCGATGGCTGCATGCAAAATTGCTTTCGCAAGCAAGCTGCTAAAAAACACCCACGCTTTTTCTATTGTGGCTTCTCTTTTGCTACATTTTTTTTGCAGGTAACGGAAAAGTACACACATAGGACACCTCTTAACGCGGCTGGTTTCTGAAATTTTGACTGTCAGCAACCCTGGCCTGCCGCATCATAAATTTCCCAGCTAGCTTGTAGCTATAGTTTTTCAATTTACGCGCAACCACAAAGATAGGGGAGTTTGGCGAGTCCAAAACCCATGTTGGAGCACTCAAAACGGTTGCTTTTTGTTGGGTGCATGACTGCAATAATCGATTGTTATGGATGGAAGTCCAGAATGGATCTTTTCTATTTCTTAAGCTCCTGTCTCAAAAGGCATTCGATTCTGCCAAGTTGCTTTGATCCGGACAGAAATTCTTTGGAGAGGTTTATCGCTCGATGCAAGACAGCATTCATGAGAATTCTTGAGAATTTCTCTGGGGTAAAATGACTTTAACCGAAACGGCTGAGCAGATCTCTGAGTGACAGGTTTTTTCTCGTCAAAGACAGCCTCTAGAGTAGTTTGAGCTTTTCTTGAGGAAAATTTCAGTGCAATAAGAGCTCAACAATGGACTGCCCGTGAAGGTGATAGTGAATCAACTGCTGCTGCTGCTGGTGCTATTTTTATTGATGTTGAGGAACTTGAGGACGAGGGCAATGAAGCTCAAGTTGAAGTTGTCAATCAACAACAGCAAGTGCAAGGGCAACGTCTGCATCCTTGGCCACACTTGGAATCATATTTCAAACTAAAATTTTTCGAGTCAGGGGTCAATGCAATCTTTATCTGCCAACTCTGTCAACCGCTAGAGCAATGCATTAAAGCACATCTCTCAAGTCTACAAGTCTACAAATACATAATGTATGTATGTATGCATGTATTTATGTATTTATGTATAAGAGTATGTATTTATGTATTTATGTATGCATGTATGTATGTATGTATGTATGTATGTATCTATCTATCTATCTATCTATCTATCTATCTATCTAACTATCTATCTATCTATCTATCTATCTATCTATCTATCTATCTATCTATCTATCTATCTATCTATCTATCTATCTATCTATCTATCTATCTATCTATCTATCTATCTATCTATCTATCTACCTATCTATCTATCTATCTACCTATCTATCTATCTATCTATCTATCTATCTATCTATCTATCTATCTATCTATCTATCTATCTATCTATCTATCTATCTATCTATCTATCTATCTATCTATCTATCTATCTATCTATCTATCTATCTATCTATCTATCTATCTATCTATCTATCTATCTATCTATCTATCTATCTATCTATCTATCTATCTATCTATCTATCTATCTATCTATCTATCTATCTATCTATCTATCTATCTATCTATCTATCTATCTATCTATCTATCTATCTATCTATCTATCTATCTATCTATCTTCTATCTATCTATCTTCTGTCCATCTATCTATTATCTATCTATTTATCTATCTACTGTATCTATCTTCTATCTATCTATCTATCTATCTATCTATCTATCTATCTATCTATCTATCTATCTATCTATCTATCTATCTATCTGTCTATCTATTTGTCTATCTATCTTTCGATCTATCTATCTATATATCTATCTATCTATCTATCTATCCATCTATCTATCTATCTATCTATCTATCTATCTATCTATCTATCTATCTATCTATCTATCTATCTATCTATCTATCTATCTATCCATATCTTCACCATACGTTTCCTGGGAGTAAAACTTAACATTTCCGTGCTACTGTAAGTAGAGCACTGCCATATCTACCGATATAAAAAAGCAAGCAATCGCTTTGCCGAGTTGTTTCAATCCGAGCGTAACAAATTTCTGTAAGAATTAACCATAGTGACACGAAAGAGCTGAACCTTTAAATCGTACAGATTGCCCTGGAGGGCCTGTGCAGGTTGCCGGACTTCAATACATTCAATTGTTTCCAAGATTTTACCTTGGTAAACTTGCAAATCAGAAAGTGAAACAAAAATTCATGCATACGCTCGTATTGTAAATTTTGGATGATACTGTGAATGTAGTGTACTTGTCTAGTATACTTTAGTAGTCCTTGGTCAGCTCTTAACGTGTTGTAGACTATTGGTCAGAGCGTCTGACTTACGACTACAAGGTTGGGGGTTCGATTCTTGACCCACTCGGAACAATTTGTAGCCTTGAGCAAGAGACATAACTCTGCATTGCTTCAGTTCACCTAGCTGTAAAATGGGTGCCAGCATTAGCTGGGGTAATTGAGGGTGTGTCCTGGGACCCCTGGACAAAGACCCCCTCCAGTCCTTCAGCTGTTAAGACTTCATAGACTTTGATGCCAAAGCTCACTGGTAATGCTGACATCTACGACTCCATAGCTGAATTTTAGAGCTGATGCTTTGCTCTAGAAATGTACATTCGTTTTCTGAGGATACTACCAATAGCAACCTAAATGGTCAAAACCAAAATGTAGCTGATTCAATAATTAGTGCTTTCTTAAATTGTTGCCTCCCAACAGGGGAAGACGCATATTGTTGGAAGTGGGAGGCTTGCGTGGCATATGTGCCAGTGGCCCAGGCTCGATTCCTAATGCAGTCACATTGGAATCTTGGCTTGGCTCTGCTCGTGCAATTAATGCTCTTGAGGGCCAGCCCCCACGGCAGTCAGCGGAATGGGCAGGGATGCCTCTCATCGGTAGTGTGACAATGTCGCTTGAAATGCGCCAAGATGCAAAAAGCCTCATGTCTCTAATAAAAAATAAATCAAATAAACTGATCGGGTAGCTTTAATCTATCCAACCCTTCGCATACCTCTCCCCCCACTTCATTCCTCAACTCAAGTCTGCCGCGGCGTAGCTAAGTTGCGTCACTCGCAAAGATTGAGAGACTTTACCTGCACTCTCAAAAGTGGCGACCACAGACGGAATCTTTGGACACAATTGCCTGTTATCTTATAACACAATTCCTTGATAGAGAAATGTCCACTAAGTAGTTGTGTAATATGCAGTTTGCATTGAATCGTACCGTAGACAACACCAGAGTAAAAGGTGTACAAATGCAATTGTAATAAAATACCATGGACATAAGCAAACAAGTGCGCAGCTTAAAGTCTGTAAGAGCAGTTAAGAGCAGCGTAGGCACCAGAATTCGATGAATTCATAGAATTGCAAGAATACAAGAATAGGTTTAAAGTTATCATGATTAACTGCGCGAATCTTCCGATTGATTCTATTGTCTCCTTATTTAGGGAGAATGCCTGTTATCTTAGTGAAGGCTTTTTTATGTTGTCTTTTTGTCCATGACAAGTTTACTCGAATAAGGTGATTTTTAAAACTGAAGAAGGAATTGATTCTTAAGAAAATGTCCTCTTTAATGGATTTGCATGAATCATTTTTTCTCCTTGCTTATTGCGCGCCCCGAAGGGGGGCACTAGATTGCTAGTTTGAGTCTTAGCTTTTGTTTGGAATCGGATTGGAATCTCATCTCTGCGTGTACGCTCGTACGATAAGAGAAAAACGTTATCGCCATAACATGCAGATATCGAAAATCAACCTGGCCGGCGACACTCCAGATGAGCGCAGAAATGAGCTGCGCGAGTTCTTCGCCGCCATCGTCAACACGCCCCCGCCCCCGCTGCCAAACGATCTGAGGCTGCCGCCGGACACGCCGTTGCCGGCAGAGAAAAGTTTTAATGTAGCCCCAGTCAGCACAGCCGACGTTGTGAGGCTCGCCCAACAGTCACTGGGCGGGAAAGCGCTGGGTCTGGACGAGGTGCCCATCAAGGCGCTGCGACTCCACTGTGTAGCCAGCAAGGTCGCCAGTGTGATGAACCGCGTGCTTTTCGGTGAGGCGGCACCCAACGAATGGACCAATAGACCACGACACACATCGTCGCTATTCCGAAGAAGCCGTGCACCACGCGGCTTGAGGAGCACCGAGATTGCCTGCCGCCCTGCGCTGCGAAGCTGTTCAACCGGATGCTGTTATCGCGGTTGCAGCCCGTGCTGGATCCGTACCTGCGTCCTGAGCAGAACGCGGCTTCCGGCCCCACCGCGGCACAGTGGCGCAGATCCTGGCTCTTCGCCGAGTTATCGAGGAAGCGCGGATCAACTAGTCGAGCCTGATTGCTCTCTTTGTTGACTTCAGGAAGGCTTTCGACTCGGTCGTAAGGGCCGTGCTCCCAATGGTGCTTCGTGCGTACAACGTGCCAGAGCAGCTGATTTCCGCCGCCATGGCGCTGTATCATGGCACGAACGCTGCTGTGCTAACACCGGACGGCATGTCGGATTTCTTTGAGACATCCTCTGGGGTGCTTCAGGGAGATTCGCTTGCGCTGTTCCTGTTCGTCCTTGTGCTTGACTGGGTGCTGCGGACTGCTTCCCCTTCTAACGACGACGGCTTCCTGTTGCAGCGACGCGTGGGTCGACGCCAACCGGAAAGGCGGCTCAGCGTGCTGGGCTACGCCGTTGATCTCACCCTGCTGTCCTCGACCGTCGAGGGCGCCCAACGCCAGCTGGACCGGCTGGTGAGCATTGCGGCGAATGTCGGCCTGGTGGTCAACATGCAGAAGACCGTCGTGCTCTGCGTGCCGGACGATATTTTTTTCTGCCGAGGCGCCGACGGACAGGCGACGAAGCTTCCGTGCTGTCAGCAGTTCGTCTACCTCGACGGTCTGGTGCCTGACGTTCGCGAGGGTTGTCCTGCAGTCCAAGGCCCTGCCCGACCGCCAGAGGGCGGCGTTGTTCCAGGCGGTGATTGAGATCGTCTTGTTGTACAACGAAACAAGAGACCTGGACGCTGACGGATTCGCTCGAACAGCAGATCGATGAGGCGCACGCTGGCCTGCTGCGCGCCGCCTTCAAGCTCGACTACGAGCGAGTCACCAATGCGGCACTCTATCGCCGCACAGGCCTGTCCCGTCCCAGCGAACTGTTGCGCCGTCGGCGACTCCAGCTAGTAGGCCATTTTATCCGAGCCGAGTCCTACTGCCCACAGCCGGTGCAGGAGGTGCTGCTGCTGACGCTACAGGCACCCTACCGGCAGGGGCAAGCGCGTACTCGGCGTTTCGTTGGCTGCCTTCTGGCTGATGCTGGCGCCCCGTACACTGCCGGCGGGGCGGCTTACGTTCGCGCCCAGGCCTTGAAACGCGCCATGTTACGTTGCCTGCTAACTGATTGACAACGTATTTTGTTGTGTTGTTGTTGTATGCAGATGTCAAAGGGAATGAATCAGATTTTCAAATTAGGTAATTTGAACAAAATTCATTTTGCAAATTGGTTGTGAAAAGTTTTTGCTTGCAAAAGTTTTACTTTCAAAAGTTAATTTAGCCTGGGTTCATTCAACAGAGAATTATTCAGTGAATAGTGAAAGAAACTTCTGCCTTAAAAGGTATTTTAAGTTGAGTTAATGGTTGTACAAATAATATGCTGTGTTGATAGCTGCCTCTCCTAATGGTGGGTGAGTCTTCCGCAGATCCATTACTTCCTTAACAGCCAAAATGCTACGGGAAGCATCTACGAGCGTACGTGCTTCGCAATGCTTTCTGTTAAAAATTTAAAACGTTTTGTATCCAGCTTGATGGAGTTTGCCGGTCTCGCTACAAATATTTCGACTTAACAAACATTTTAAGCGCTTTTTATCTCTCGCTTCGGTAAGCAAAGTCGCTGTGTAATCAGGCTTGGCCTCCGCTCAGGCAGATTCAGTGCCGGATGAAGTCTGCTGCAACTTCTGTTGCCAGTGCTTGCTTCTTTGCAGAAGCGATAAGACGTGTTTCACCTGGCTCAGGTACTCGGAGCAGCAGCTAGGAATGCAGCTCTAGCAAGATGGTAAAATAACTAATGGAAGTTTCAGTGGCTCTGCAAAACTTTACTGCCGCATCCGGTACTACATACAACTATAGATCCAAAAAATTGTTATAGGCTTGTACATATACACTGAGCTGCTAAAGTTCTTTTGAATTACAATAAGCTAAATCAGTCTTCAGTTGTGATGGCGAATTCCAATTTCATTTTCACAAAGTTGCGCCCTTCGTAAAAGCTTCTGTCGCTTAGACAATGGAAGTATAGTCATTGAAGTCCGTTGCATGTGCGCTTAATTCCAATATCATCCCAGAGAAACGTTAGGTAGACGCAAGCTGTTTCAAAATAAAAAGCTCAAGTTTTTCGCGAGAATGTAACATTTACATTTGAGAATGTAACACTTAGCAGAAAATCAATCGAATAACTGCCATGGCTCATAACCGAAGATCATAAAAACACTCATATATACTCGTACATACATAGATCATATACCAGATCTATGCTCATAACAAGTCTTATCGGGAAGCTAAAATGAGCTGCAGTATTTGTCCATTCTGGGCGAATAAAGTTAGCAATCGCAGCCTTACTCAGAAACCGAATATATGCCAAGAGCATCTGGACACAACAGTACTACTATTTAGTATCAGTTAGTAGCATAACTGTTACAGTATTGAGTCAACTGGTGTGTGCGCGATTTGCATCGGATTCGTCCTAGAAAAAAAACTAGTGAAAGCACGCGGCCGATGTGATTGGTTGCTGATCTGTTATCCACTACCAACTGGTTTCATACTAAGCTATATAAACCCGACTAATTCCATTGACATAAAAAACTTTAAGTCGAGAACAACATGGAACAGATATCGCGAATTTTGATTTTACTCGGCGCTCTGCTCACCTGTGCGACCTGCAGGTCTGTCAATTACTCCTACGTGGGTTGCTACGTGGACTACACGGGCAAGGCCAGAGACTTAGACGGACTGACTGGAGTCACCCAGCTGGGTCCGTTTGAGGTTCGCTCAGGCGACCCTCACATAAGAGCAAGCATGACTCTCGAGCTGTGCAGCAGCGCCTGCTCTCTGGGCGGATTCTCGTACTTCGGGGTGCAGGTTGGTGTCGAGTGCTTCTGCGGCAACTCAATCGGATCGCAGGGCAAAGGCAATGAGAGCGACTGCAACAGACAGTGCAGTGGAAACTCGCAGCAAATATGCGGAGGTCGATTTCGAAATTAGGTGTTCGCTCTGACCTACCCCTGTGAGTGACGGGCGATTAATCCATGGTCAAAAATAATTTTTAATCGACTAGCTCGTCTTTTGAGGCAGCTATTTATTTTTTCTCAAGACCTTATGAAATAGATAGCAGAAAAAACGTGGCTCTAAAACTTGTTTATGAATTTTTATTTCAGACCGTTACTACCTGGTTGAGAAGGACAACAGCCTCTTCGTCAAGACCAACAGCACCAAGACCTCGTCCTGGCCGGCCGCTGTCCATTCTGTCGTAGACTGCCTTCTCCGGTGCAGCACCGCAGCCGACTGCCAGGCTGCCGTTTTCTCCGAGCGGCTGCTCGCCTGCCACCTGCTGGCGTTCGCCTACCCGCCAGCCGGCCTGACCGGACCCGACTGGACTATCTACCAGCGTGGCTGAGAGCAAAATTGGCTTGAGTCCTGCGACTGGAGTGTGTTGGCATGGAGAAGACGAATTATGAACTATGAACCACTTGATATGTTTTATTTTGGAAACATTAATGTAGATTTCCAGCAGTTACAATACCTAGGATTTCCTAAGACCCGTCAAAGTAATGGTTCTGTCTTGATTAAAGTAAATCACTGATTCCTTATCGGCCTATGGACTACCCGTTGTTAAACAACCGATTTCAATATAAACTAAAGAAGCCAGGGCGAATTCAATAAATTTTGCAAAACGGAATCTTTTCCTCCGCATCTGAAACGCGGATTAGTGGCTTGAGATAGAGTCTTTCACTATATATACTCGTATACAAACGAAACAATAATATTGCAATGTTTATTCACAACAACAAAAACACCACTAAACAAGTTAAGGTCATGCAGTCAGGGTGAGCTTGATGGTGTGCCCAAAGGTCAGCAGCAGGACGTCCTGAATAGAGGCTGGGGCATAGCTCTGGGCCCAGTTATCAGCAGGGACACTTTCTAGACCAGTTGGAGTCGCCGACGACGCCAAAATCCGCTTGGATGGACCGGCGATACCGTCGCGTGTTGGTGATTTGGTCAACTTAACTTAGTAACAAACGTAAGCCCTGAGCATCGGCAGCACATCTATTTTGCTTACACAAAGTTTCTACATTTTTTAGAAAAAGTAAAATTTCTCAAGTACTTTTGTTTGAATTGTTTGAGTTGTCCAGGCCTGACCAGCGACTGGTGCATCTAGAGGGCTAGGGATAAAAAGGCTGCTACGGTCCTCTTTTTCAATTCTGGGAAATGCGGACTTGCTTTCCACTGGATTTCCAATCTAATCTAATCTAATCTAATCTAATCTAATCTAATCTATCTATCTATCTATCTCTCTATCTATCTATCTCTCTATCTATGTTCTATGTATTCCGTGTACTGCACGTAGAGCACTGTCATATTGTTATAGTTAAGTTAAGAAAAATTAACCAACCACAAAGATTGAGTCATTCAGGTTCAAATCCAGTAGAACAGAAGTCAGACCAACCCATTGACGAACTTTCATTTTCACTTTCTTCATTGATGAATGCTTTCCTTCATTATTCTTGTTTCCACAAGTTGAGCATTTTTGGGGCTGAACCCGTAAATCTTACAAATTGCCCTGGAGGGCCTGTGCAGGTTTACGGACTTCAATACATTCTTGTCTCCAAGATTTTACCTTGATAAACTTTCAAATCAGAAAGTAAAACAAACTAGACACGCATATTATAAACTTCTGACGATACTGTGAGTCCTTGTCTAGTATGCTTTATTAGTTCTTGGTCAGCTCTTGACTTCGCCTGCATGTTGTAGCCTATTGCATAGAGCGTCGGACTCATGACTAAAAGGTCGGGGGTTCGATTTTCGACCCACTCGGAACAATTTGTGTCCTTGAGCATGACACTTAACTCTGCATTGCTTCAGTTCACCCAGCTGTAAAATGGGCGCCAGCATTAGCTGGGGTAATTGAGGGTGTGTCCTGGGACCCCCCTCCAGTCCTTCAGTTGCCAAGCCTTCGTAGACTTTGATGCCAAAGCTCACAGGTGATGCTGACATCTTGGACTCCATAGCTGAATTTTTGAGCTGATGCTTTGCTCTAGACATCAGTTTCCTGAGGATACTACTCGTACCAAATAGCAACCTAAATGGTCAAAACCAAAATGTAGTTGATTAAAAAATTATATTGCTTTCTTAAATTGTTGCCTCCCAACAGGAGACGGCGCAGATTGCTAGCGGGAGGCTACACAGGGGGTATGTTCCAGCGGCCCAGGCTCGATTCCAAATGCAGTCACATTGGAATCTTGGCTTGGCTCTGCTCGTGCAATTAACGTCCTTGCGGGCCAACCCCCGAGGCATACTGCATCCTAACGATAATAAAGTTCTGTGTGAGTGCATATGTGCCTGTGCGTATGACTGCGTACGTATCCGCGTGTTGCCTTTTCTGCATTGGAAAAATGGAGAATTTCCTGCAAAGCTTCGCTAGGGTTTCTCAAATTTTGACAATTCATTTCACTTTCTTGAAAAAAGTATACCCAATATTAATTTTTATACTCTCCACCAGTCTCTAAATTTACTTTGTAGAAGCCACGCAACTTTATCCAGAAATGTAGAGAGAGAATTGTGCAACTACCTTTAGATTCATTTGTTCCCATTCTACTGTAAACCAGGTCGGGCTTCATTATTTGAGCCAAATTCAGATCCGGTTGTGAAACTTAATAAGAAATCAACATGCAACAGCGACTTGTGTGAGAGTTTGCATTCGGCCATCATCGGGTTTGGTGCGACATGTAAACATTTATCTTGGCAACTGCAAACTCTGATATTTAACGCTGATTTAGTCGGGGCTAACAAAAAGTTTTCCCAGCGAGTTCAGTTTTTATTGAACTCTAAAAAAATGAAGGATTTGTCTTTTATCAAAATTAAAACTAGTCTGCTAAATCGTCTGAACAGCACTGCAGGGGCTCTGCGAAATGCTTTGGCTCATGGTGGGAATAGCTGAGATGTCAAGGGGGACATTGCTGAAATGCTGTGGCTCATAGGGGGAGGAGTTGCTCAGATGCCGAGGGTTAATTTGGAATTTTTGGTATTCCTTTATTTGTTGCCTCCCCAAACAAAAATGAAGGCGCCGATTGATAGTATCTTCTATTTGCTGATTGAGAAAGGGTTTTGGGTAGATGAAGGAAACTTTTTTGGCTCATGAAATTTTTATTCATGGCAACTTGGCGTCATTTTTAAGGCCCCCCAGCGGGGGGCTAAATGGCTAGTCTAAATTTCTAAATCTTTCCGGGTGATGCATTGTCAGTGTTACATGTAGAATTATAGGTGCTAAAAAACTTAAACCTTTGCAATGATCAGTTTCAGGCTGAACTAAAATTATTCTATCGTTCAAAGGCTCCACTACAGCTCTTATAATTTTTGTCTATGGTAAATTCGCCAATATGACGACTCTTCGTGTTGTTTTATCCGATTTTATTCAGGCTTGTCAGTTTGAACAAGCAGTGACAGTGGGAAAAACCTCGAAATTAACAAAACTTCATGGCTTTGAAGTTACGAGGGTATTTTTGGAGCTTACTTGTACTGTGTTACTTGAGGAGTAGTTTGCTGGGAGTACATGTAGTTTGAAGTGGAAAACTTCTAAAAAATTAATTTCTAAATTAAAACCTTATTGTTTCAAAGCCAATTTAAAAACAATTATCTTCCCTTCCATCTGAAAAATTAGCCAGAAGTTTTGGTTTCTTTTTCACATCGGATCGATAGCCTGGCAGGATAAAAAGTCAGTCAGCAACGCACGAAGTAGTCTCCATCGGTGCTGCTCAGACTGGCAGGCGGGTAGGCGAACCTCAGCAGGTGGCACAGACGCTGCTGGCCAGAGAAAATCGCAGCCTGGCAGTCAGCTGAGGCCTCGCACAGCCCCATGCACTCGATGTCGGTTCGGGCAGCGCTGGTCCAGTAGGTGCTCTGGGTGGACTCCACCGTCTGGTTGGGCATCTGCGACTGCTTGAAATACTTTTTATCTGTAAAAATACAAACTGGCTTTAACAAAATTGGCAAAAATTTGTTTGAAAATTCTTTAAAAATTGTAGAAGGCCCACCTGGGTCGGCCAAAGCGAACATGGAGTTGCGCCACCGACCCCCACATTTAGCAGCTCCGTTCCCAGTGCAGACGCGGTTGCAGTCGGTCTCGCTAGCAGCTCTCAAAGATCCGTAGGAGGTGCCGCAGGAGCAAAACAGACCGAACTGCACCCCGAAGTACGGGAAGCCGCCGAGAGAGCAGACGCTGCTGCAGAGCTCGTGAGTCATACTGGCGCTTCTCACCCCAAGACTGTCAGTGCTAAACTGTCCAATTCTGCTCACTCCAGTGAGTCCTCTCAGGTCTCTGCCTCGATTGTCCACAAAGCAGCCAATGTAGGACACCTGAGTTACTCTATTGGCGGCACAGAGCACCTTGACGGCGAGACCCACAATGCAGACGAAAGTCTTGAGCATTGCTACTTGAGTAGCTGGGATTTTAGTTCTGCCGTTGGTCTTACTAGTGCAGTAGGCGATAAAAGCTGTGTTTGTCTGCTTTTATACCGGTTTTTAGAGACAATCTGGTTGGTTAAAAGCCAGTAAACTAATGAGCTCAATGTACTACTTAAAGTGGCATACCTAAATTGATATTGATGGTAGTTTTAACTTCAGTTGATGAGATTCTCTGACCATCAGGTTCAGGCAGTGGCTTTTGATTCTCGCAAGTAAAATACAATGCTTTTTTCGTTTGTGTTTCGTCCAAATGAACGATTCAAGAAACAACTTGATGCAATAACTAAAAATGAGCAATGGTAGATTGTATAGTATGCAACTGAGTTGAATAATGGCCAAAACTCGAGTGCGCGTAGCGCGTAGCGCACTCGAGTTTTGGCCATTATTTAACTCAGTTGCATACTATACAAGTGCATTGTATTGATACTTTCACTCAGCGCTCAGTCATTGTGTCATGCTGTACGCTCATTATTCCACGCTTAGGGATCATTATTTTAGGCTTCTAAAAATACATTCATGAGACAATGTGTTTGTGTATATGGTTTTGTCATAGACAATGATAAATTTTAGTCACTCGTGGCTTCGCCACTCGTGAAAATTTTATCATTGTCTACCTCCAAAACCATATACACAATCTATCATTATTCCACACTTTTGCGGCATTATTCCACACTTTTGTCGCTGTCATTATTCCACACTTTTTATCATGCTTCATTTGGCTGTTTTAAGAGTTGTTTTACCCAAAGACAACTGAGTTGTGTGGCTTAGTTTCACCATAGACAACACTGTGATGAGTGCTGATTTTGCTTGGGTCTTGCAAGAAATCAGGAAAGCGAGTAGTGGGAGAAAAAGCTATTTGTCTTGTCAAACAACTATGGCTCTAGTGCATCTCGTCAAACAGCCGCGCTTATTAATTGAAAAAATCTTCCTGTCGACGACTGAACGAACCATGCGGTGCTACCTAGGAAGAAAACTCGACCATGCAGTCTTCAACGCCTCGACGGCTATAAACGATGCCTGAAAGCGGCCAATCGATTCAGTCGAGCAGCCGACAGTCCCAAAGAATCCCAGCTTGGATACTGCGGTACCAAAGAAGCTCATCAGACGAAGCTCATCAGTCGCATGCCAACTTAACCAAGACGTGCATCTTTCAAATGGTAAGTTCGGCAACTATACTTAAGCACCTGTATTCCTCTTTCATAGAAAACATTCAACATAGACCAACTCCTTTTGCAGTGCCAAATCATCAGGCTAAAGTGTCGAGCATCTTTGAAAACTGCGGCTTTGTATGGTACACATCAAAACTGTGGAATAATGGCCAAAATATTTTTTCATTGCGTCTGGGTAAAAGTATAATTACAATGAGACAGCAATGATTTACATTGTAGGACCTGATCTGTATGCTGCAGTGCACGCCTACGCAGCTTTATCCAGAAATGTAGAGAAAGTGTGCAAATCGTGTTAGAGTAATTTTTCCTATATAAACCCAAGTAAGGCTTCGCTATTTGAGCAAAATTCAGATCCGGTCGTGAAACTCGAATAAGAAATCAACATGTAGCAGCAGCTCTACTTGTGAGAGTTCGCATCCGACCTCGGGGTTGGTGCGATATGCAAACATTTATCTCGGCAACTGCAAACTCTGGTACAAATATCGCAAGGGGGGAGTTGCTGAGATTCCTCCATTTTTTAGCACACTTCTATATGAATAGAAACTGTACAAGGTCAAAATCTGCATGTAGTTTATTCAAACATTTTATTCCTTTCTTTGTTGACTCCCTAACACAGGAAGGCAGATTGCTAGTATCTTCTATAAGCTTTCTTTAATCTTTTAGAAGACGATTGAACAGAAAATTTCAAAAATTCAGAAGGTGATTTAGCTACTCGTACATGTAGCTAGTAGGTGCTAAACAACTTAAATCTCTGCGATTATCAATTTCAGACTTTATTTCAATCAGTCTATGGTTCAAAGGCTCCGCACTGCTGTTATAATTTCTTGTCTATGGTAAATTCACAAATATGGCGACTCTTCTGTTGTTTTATCCATGAATGATTTGGTCAAATCTGAACCAATCTGCACCAACCACACCAATTTAAATAAAGAAAAAAGCAAATCACGTTTAAGTTTAATCAAGTGTAAGTTTGTTTTAGGCTTAATTTTATCAGCATTATTGTCCAATATTTATCGAGTACGAGTCCCTACTATGAAGCCATCAAGCGCGGGGGGAAGAACTCCCCAGTCACGTTCGCCAGAGACGGCGGCACTCCAGCAAACGGCAGCAGGTAGCACAGGCGCTGATGTTGCGAGAGCAACACAGCTTGACATTCGTTGGTTGTGCTGCACTCATTCAGGCAGGTCATCAGACTGCATGCCGCGGTAAGCCGGTCGAGGGAAAGAATCTCAGACAGTGAAGCTGGCGCGATCCACAGCGACGTTGAAGCTTTTCATTGCTGAAAAGTGGCAGTATACTGGTAGTTCTTGTATAGTAATTATATATTCTGTAACAGTTCTTGACAATCTTGAGAGAAGACATTGGACGAAGCAAAATATTTACAATGCTATAAGCGATTCTTGGATCTGGTCCGCCGCAGATGTCGCTCGATTGACTGGCGCAGTTCACGAAGCATTGGTCTGTGCTGGCCGCTCCTTGCGAGCCGTACGAGAGCCCGCGGTAGCACTCCTTGCCGAACTGCACGCCGAAGTACGGGAAGCCGCCCAGAGAGCAGATGCGGCTGCACAGTTACAGCGTCATGGACGTGTTGGAGACGCGGCCGGTGGAGTGCACGGAAAACTCGGCCAGGCTCTGCACTCCCTGCAGTCCGGAAGGTCCCTGGCACCGTCTCTCGCGTCTACGTAGCATCCGAGATATTCAAATCGGGCGAGTCTCCTAGCAGCGCACAGAAGCAAGAGGCACAGGGACAGCGCCATGAAAATCAATTGCCGGTTTCTCAGTGCCTTCATGGTCTCCAGCGACAAGCAGCAGTACTGCGTTTTGTCCTGTTTCTCTGGAGAAGCTTCTGTCAAATCAGCTCGGGAGTGAAGCGAATTTATCCCCAACTGCCGAATGAGTGAAAGACCACGGTAAACAACTCAAACCTACTGGCTGACGAGTTCGTTAATCCAAATGGATGGTAAAAAAGTCACTTATGAAAAACAAAAGGAGACAATTCTGATAGAATTAATTTGCATATCTACTAATAAAGGACTGATTAAATATTTGCTGCATGTTTGTAGTTAAGTAACCTAAAAGCCGGAGGTTTGCATTCCAATCGATTAGCTCGCATGGCGGCCTCTCAGACGCGTCAATATCTTTCCCAAGCTCCAGATGCTTGTATTCCACTCTAGTAGCTCGAATGACTGCCTCTCAGGTGCGTTAATGTATTTCTCAAGCTCCAGAACCTTGATGCCAATTAAAATGGAGTGTGCTATTCATCGCATTCAGCTGACTTGCAGAACTTTTTGTGTAATTCTAAAGCAGCTTATAATGAAAGCTCGCTCTGGAAGAGTGACTATCGAAATGAAGCCAACGCTTCAAAGTCCAGAATTTTTTATCCTTAGTGGACTCTTGAGTATAGCAAATTATAGGCTGAGCCCACTTGAGTGTGAGAAGTCGTTGCGACAGAGTTGCATTCGAAGCACCTTTTATCGAGGGAGCACTTTAATTATCTTTCATCATTTTGGATTTCGGTTGAAGTTCGGTTGCGAGCATATAGCACACACTGATAACAATACGAGCGTAATGTAGCAAATTGTACACATCATGCGACGGCCATGGACACAGGCACAGCACATGACAAGACTATAGAGAGCAACTTCATTCTAATTGAAACTAAGAGAAACACACTGGAAAATCACGTGATTTGATATTTCAGTTTTTTGGGTCCTGTTGTCTTATGCTTGTCTTACGCTCTCGTTATCCTATTCTCTTGATCGCTTGAAGAAATCTTGTTTTCTTTATCTATATTGTTCGCTAGCTCCCTCAAGTAGGTCCGACTTTGACTTGTGATAGCAGTATTGCTTCCATATTTTCAATCCAAAGCCTATTAAATAGAAAAAAGATGCACCTCCCGAGTTTTTAGTCTCTACTGTATACGCTTATAATTGGTAATTTGGCCCATAGAAACGCAATCTGAAATCAATCTTTAGGCCTTAGACAGCAAATCTGAGAGCTAAGAGTATAAACATTGATATAACCGCAATGTGACGCAGTCCAGTGTCCTTCAGGCCTTAGACAGCAAATCTGAGAGCTAAGAGTATAAACATTGATATAACCGCAATGTGACGCAGTCCAGTGTCCTTCAGGCCATAGACAGCAAATCTGAGAGCTAAGAGTATAAACATTGATATAACCGCAATGTGACGCAGTCCAGTGTCCTTCAGGCCATAGACAGCAAATCTGAGAGCTAAGAGTATAAACATTGATATAACCGCAATGTGACGCAGTCCAGTGTCCTTCAGGCCATAGACAGCAAATCTGAGAGCTAAGAGTATAAACATTGATATAACCGCAATGTGACGCAGTCCAGTGTCCTTCAGGCCTTAGACAGCAAATCTGAGAGCTAAGAGTATAAACATTGATATAACCGCAATGTGACGCAGTCCAGTGTCCTTCAGGCCATAGACAGCAAATCTGAGAGCTAAGAGTATAAACATTGATATAACCGCAATGTGACGCAGTCCAGTGTCCTTCAGGCCTTAGACAGCAAATCTGAGAGCTAAGAGTATAAACATTGATATAACCGCAATGTGACGCAGTCCAGTGTCCTTCAGGCCATAGACAGCAAATCTGAGAGCTAAGAGTATAAACATTGATATAACCGCAATGTGACGCAGTCCAGTGTCCTTCAGGCCATAGACAGCAAATCTGAGAGCTAAGAGTATAAACATTGATATAACCGCAATGTGACGCAGTCCAGTGTCCTTCAGGCCATAGACAGCAAATCTGAGAGCTAAGAGTATAAACATTGATATAACCGCAATGTGACGCAGTCCAGTGTCCTTCAGGCCATAGACAGCAAATCTGAGAGCTAAGAGTATAAACATTGATATAACCGCAATGTGACGCAGTCCAGTGTCCTTCAGGCCTTAGACAGCAAATCTGAGAGCTAAGAGTATAAACATTGATATAACCGCAATGTGACGCAGTCCAGTGTCCTTCAGGCCATAGACAGCAAATCTGAGAGCTAAGAGTATAAACATTGATATAACCGCAATGTGACGCAGTCCAGTGTCCTTCAGGCCTTAGACAGCAAATCTGAGAGCTAAGAGTATAAACATTGATATAACCGCAATGTGACGCAGTCCAGTGTCCTTCAGGCCATAGACAGCAAATCTGAGAGCTAAGAGTATAAACATTGATATAACCGCAATGTGACGCAGTCCAGTGTCCTTCAGGCCATAGACAGCAAATCTGAGAGCTAAGAGTATAAACATTGATATAACCGCAATGTGACGCAGTCCAGTGTCCTTCAGGCCATAGACAGCAAATCTGAGAGCTAAGAGTATAAACATGATATGCGACGCAGTCCAGTGTCGATGGGAATCACAGTTTTTAATTTATTGGAAAATTTCATGGCCAGTCCAGAAAATCAACCAGTTAAAAAACGTGAATAAAAAAGTTAAAACGCCGTCAATTCCGAATCAGCAACTTGCAGCCAGAAATTAATCATGGAAACAGGGAGTCAGAGTAAAGTCAAAGTTTATTCGAGTTTCAAGAGACTCATATTCTGCCTCTTCACAGCACTTTTGACCGATTTGACAGCTTAACATATGGAGGCTGAAAATTTCCAAGTTTGGAAAGCAAACTTGCTGATTCCACGTTGAATTGAAATTGCCAGAAACTATGGTACGACGTAAGTCTAATAAATTTGCTGTTTGAGATTGGGTTAGTTTAATATGGTACGATATGACATAGGTCCCCTTCTGTCTGAGGAACAGTGAATCTGCATCAAGGACCACTGTCAGTAGAACATTCAGCTTCATCTGAATAGATAGGTCCAAAAATCATCTTAACACCTCTAAGATATTTTACTAAATTGATTGAAGCCTTTAAAATATTTTGGGTGCAATGGTAACCTTGTTTTAGCATTAGTTTCAGCCTGAATTCGGCTCCAATTTCGAATCAACGTCTTTTCCAGAGACTCAGCACGCAGAAAGTACACTCCGATGGTGCTGTTAAAGCTGGCAGGCGGGTAGGCGAACCTCAGCAAGTAGCAGAGACGCTGCTGGGCAGCGAAGATCAAGGCTGGACAGGCCTCGCACAGGGACAGGCACTCGAATACTGTCTCGGCAGTTCTGATCCAGTGCGTTGGTTTCGTGGATTCGACAGTCAAAGTAGGCAGGCTCTGCTTAGTGAAGAGGTTTTTCTCTGGAATAATAATGCGCGTCGCTTGTATGTTGAGGTCGTTTCAGACATTTCTTTTTCAACAGCTAGTGTACTCAGCTTACTATAATGCATGCTTTTTAGTTTAGCTTAGTTCCCATTCCCAGTAAGTCAGCGCCCCCCCCCCTGCAGATACCAGATTCGCAATGGAAATACAAAGGCTGAAGTTGAGTCTGCACTGTGCAAACTCTGCCACCAGCAACTGAAGGAGGGGGAATTCAGTTTGCGTTTTCACTACAAAATAACTTACATGACCTTTATTTAACCTTTTATCCAGAAGAAAAAAATTGATCATCGAACAGAGAAAATACGAGTACATTGTTAATTTTTCAATTTTCAAAAATAATGCATTGTTAACGATAGGCGACAAAGTGACTACCTAAACTCTAACAAAACTGTACCATTAACCAAACACAAAACCTAACCTAAAACCTAACCTAAACCCTATCCCAAACCCTTATCTAAACCCTAACCTAAACCGCCAGCAGTCAAAAGCCTGAATCCCCAGTAAAGCAACTTCGCTCACCCGGGTAGGTCAGTGCGTACACCGAACTGCGCCAGGAGGCTCCGCACATTCGACCTGGGTTGCCGCGGCAGGGAGTGTTGCAGTCGGTCTCGATGGCCGTCCCAGCGATCCATAAGAGGGGCCGCACATGCACTGCGACCCAGTCTGCACTCCCAGGTAGGGAAATCCACCGAGCGAGCAGACTTCGGCGCAGTACTCAGGCTCATCAGGGAGCCGCTGCTCACCAACAGACTAAAAACGGTGGTGAAGTTCCAATTCTGGTGACTCCAATTGGATGCCAGTGAGGTCTCTTTTCGAGCCATCCTTAAAGCAGCCAAGGTACGACAGTCGGACCGCTCTGGAGTCCGCACAGGATGTCAGCAGAGC
>NIVC01001970.1:0-77328 GCA_002269645.1 Macrostomum lignano
AGCCAGGGGTCGCGGCAAACTCAGGCGCAGGCCACATGCGCCCGCAAAGTCTCTTCATCCGGCCCTCGCGCGTCCTTTGAAACTGCACATAGTAACTCGGCCCGCTCAATGTTTGTCTCTTCTCAGTGCTCTTCTCTCTTCTCTCCACTCTTCTTCTCTCCCCTCTTTTCTCTCCTCTCTTTATTCCTCTACTCGATCCCTCTCTCTTCTCTTTTCTACTCTCCTAGCCTAATTCATCTCTCCTCTCCTCTCATCTTTGCTCCTTTATTCCCTCGCCTCTCCCTTCTCCCATCTCCCTTCCTTCTTTTTTATGATCCCTCTCTCATCTCCTCCTTCAATTCCTCCGGACGCAGTCATGCTCTAGGTTCTTTATCTGCTCTGGCCCTTGGGGTAAAAAAGTTTGCTGACCCCCTGACGTAAGCGAAATGGCAAGTGTGAAAAAACAGCGCCTGTTGCGTTGCCGCTGGAACCTCTGGTAAACAATGTGCAAGAAAATCCTGTTTATATACGACCTTCGGCACCCTGATTGACATCGAAATACCAGGAAAAAGGACGATCGGAAAAGTGTAGGTGCTTGGTTTTTTGTTAGCTCGCCCAGTTTATCAATAAGAGCGCTGGCCTTTGTACTCTGATACAGACTGTACACTGGTATTGAATTCAAAGCCACAAAGTAGTTTTCTCAAACTTGCTGAAAGATGCACGAATCTGGGCTCAGCTGGAGATATGTGCGCACAGTATTACTCGCGAAAAAAATTGGAAAACTTGCGTTCACCCTCCTCTTAACCCCAGCCACTCATTCTCTCAGTATATGTCAGTTGATTGCAGTGTGAACGCTTGCGATCACTCGTGAAAGTCAGTTGATGGCACGATCAGAAGCTACTCAAGGTGCTCAATGAAGCCCGTCAGTCGAATTTAAAACTTAATCGCAAGAAACTGAAAGTTGGTGTTTCTTCAGTATGTCAGCCACACGTGATTTCATCCGACGGTGTGTTCGTCCAGATCCTGGGGCCTTTTCATATTACCAATTCCAGAACCAGAATCGGTTCGGAATTCCAAGAAAAACAGCAGTATAACTATTAAACTCTGTTAATATTCGACTGCCTTAACAACCTAACTTAGCACAATTCACTTTCTTCGGCGATTCAATAATAATAAGTACATCTAGTTATGGAGACAAAAGTTATACTTCACAAATTGGTTCTGGTTCTGGAACCAGAGCAAGCAATATGAAAAGGCCCCTGCTTGCGACGCCATGTAGGTAATGAACCGACGAGAGAAAGCCTGTATTTATTAAAAGTATCATAAAGCATACGTATACATCAGTCAATGTGCGCCTTTTACTCTTCTTTTGTAACATGAATTAACTGTTTACTTTCGTAATTTCTTTCCTTAACCTATTTCAATCGTGTAAGTGGTAATTTTTTGCATCTTTAGTGCTAATGCTAATTGTATATAACATGTTCATACATGCGCGGCAATATATATGATTTATGTCTTAATTACCTTTACTCATAAATGCATATGTTTTTCTTCAAATTGTAACTTGTCTTCCTTGCTTATCAATCAGTCCTTTCAGAGCGTTCCTAAACAATTATTCTTTTACAAGTTTGATAACGCTTACATTTGGCTTTACAAAGTTTAAAATGAAATTTTCTGCCCTAATCAATTGCTCTGTGAAAATATTGAATTTAACGTAGTGTGTTTCTCACTGCATCCAATAGCAGTATGCAATATGCATGCGCATATATTAAAATGCAATATCACTCTATCTGCTATTAATTTGCTGACATTTTTTATACTGGTATATTTTCGTAAGCATAATAAAATACTGATAAAATATAAAATCTGATAATCTATAAAATTAAATAATTCTATTAAATTGTGTTATGAAATAGTCTTCACTATTTTTTTATCACGGTGAACCTATAATGTAAACTACCAGCCTAATTATAAAGGATTCGATTAATTTCATGCGCATAGTATGCTACTATAAGTAGGCTGTAAAAAAACGGCGTTTTTTCTCCGGTGATTCGCTGCAGTTTCCCGGGACATTTCGCTGCGCGATTCGCCGGAGTTTTTGACACTGGGAAGCGAAGGGGTGAGAGGGGCTGAGTAATCGATAGCAATAGCAACGTACATGATTGGGGGACGGGTGGCTGGGGTGCAGCAGTATCATCTAATCTATGAATGATATTATTTATAATAATGATAATATTAATAATAACAATAATAACAATTTGTGACTCGAAATGAGCTAAGCATCAAAGTAGTTAAAAAATTACCCATAGGATGTAAAAAGCAAGAAACAAAACTCAGCAGCGGGCCTCCCGTAGACGTGAGTGTGGCGTGGGCGTGGGAGGCGAAAATGGTGCGGGGCGTTTCTAGCCTGGGAACAACTGCCCGAGTCGGCGGAAGATGCGCACCCGGATCCCCGCTCCCCAGAATTAGCGCGGATGCAGGCCGCAAGGGCGACAACTACATGTATAGCTTCAGGGCATGGGGGCCGAAGGCAACTGCAGCATTTTCACACCGACCGGGTGGAAGTCATCGTGGTCGCCCAGGTCGGTGTACTTGGCTGATTTGCGGGCCTCGGCCGAAGTGGCAGCTGCGCGGGGGCGATAGCAGAAGCGTGCAGGTGACTTGAGGCGCAGGTGTGGGTGATAGTTACGTCGCGCGTTACTATTATAATAATAATTTAAGTGTAATAATAATAATTTATCATTGTTTACTATATAGTAATATCGAATTGCATCATTGTCGCCACGCGTCCGTGCATCATAGCTATCACACATGTAGATGTAGCAATATAGAACACGTGTATACGCGTATATACAAGCTATCTTACTGGTACAAGTACGCACGTAGGGTAACGTAAAACCACACCATTTTACAATGTTAAAGACTTAAGCAAATGTAAAGTAAGTTTCAACGAATGATAGAGCATCGTATATGATTATCTAATGATACCAATTTACTATTTATTTTATGAATGATAGAAAAACTACTTAAAATAACGTACATGTACTTGTATGATCTCTATTCTGAAGCACATAGTGTTGTGCAGCAATGTCTCTAGCAAAGAGCAATATCTTCAGCCAAAGATAGCGTTTTATAGCAAAAAATCCGAGGCCAGCTCAGCACTGTTTTTAAACTAACTTTAAATAAAATATTAGGAAGTAAATTAAAAAACTAAAAACCGGATACCATACATAATAATTCTACTGTAATAACAGTAATGTAATAACTACCACGAGCAAAATTGAAAAAATCGAATGATGCACTACTGCATGCGTCGCAGTAAAACGTAACATATTATTGTTCAAATAAACAAAAGATAAATCTAATGTTAGTCACTATACTGTAATCAGTTTCACTTTCACATTGAATTGTGTTATTTAGTAAAAATAATGTTAAGCAACAACAAGGGCGGATTTAGGGGGGCGGGGGGGAAAATTTCAGTCATGGGTTTATGGCGCCCCCACTGACGCCAATGCACACCGACCTTACGGAAAGGATTCATCCAGGTGCATAAAGACTGACATCTGCTGCGCGACCCCCACCCTGCTACTGGCCCACCCCATATGAAGATTTTTAGTGCCCTCCAAACTAAGACAGCAAAGGGTAATAAAACTAAACCTAGCTCCACTGGCGCAACATTGGCCCCTGGCGCCCCCATTTGTGATTGTCATTGGCGCCCCTGACAGTCCGCCACTTCCCAAACAGAATTCCTGGATCCGCCACTGATCAACAAAATTATTTTTAAATACCTGCATAATCCATGTATGTTTGATTTCAATGTTTAAAAGATATTCATGACCACAAGAAAATAGGGTACTCGTTGAAACGAAAAAAGCAACTTTATATTGTACGGGTAATTTGGACGGATATTAAAACAATAGACAGGCCACAACTCACTGGCTTGCACCACGTATGCAATAAAAAGTATATATAAGTTAGACTACCTTAATGGTACTGTGATTTTATTCCATTAAGCATTAACCTGCTCACTTCATGCTACCTTAATTTGTAAGATTTTAAAAAGCTACATAAAATTTAAAGCTAACAGCTAATAACTCGAATTTCGCTGCACCAAGTTTAGTTAAATTCAACTAAAAAGAACCCCAATTGCAATTTATAGCAAAAGCAGGGGCCCATCTATTTCTTAGCTATCTAAAACACAAAACCAATAAATATTTAAACGTTTCTGAAGCTAAAAAAGCACAAAACGTTGAAGAGATTGAAACTGGAAAAAGTTTCTTGCTACTTAAAATAATCATAAAATTGTATCAATTTTGTATGAAATTAAAAAAATTAATCGAAAGGAGTCACGAAAATTTTCTCTTCAATAAGAAGACCAGTTCCACAGACTTCTTGAAAAACTTGAGCCGACGCATCGGCAAATTTTGCGAAAGTCGAAATAAACCCAGTCGATGTCGAAACCTCAAAACAAACGGACGTAGAATCAATCGGCTGGTTGCACTGAACACCAACGCTTGAAGAAATAGGAGTAACCAAAAGTTCACTCTGAACAAAATGACGTTCAAGAAAGCTGACACACTCTCTAACTTCTAGCTCTTCTTTGTAGCGCATTGTCGAGTCCGATGTCTGCAGCATCTCACAGAAGCCCATGCCGTCTATTTCTTGTTTCGCTCGAACGGAGCCGACCATGACCGAAGTCTCGAGGAAGGATGCGCACTCTCTTACTTCAAGCTCTTCCTTGTAGCGTACCGACCCGACTGATGTCTGCAGCATCTCACAGACCCATGTCCTCCACATCCTGTTTCGCTCGAACGGAGCCGACCATGAAGGATGTCTCAAGGAACGAAGCGCATTCTCTCACTTCTAGCTCTTCTTTGTAGCGCATTGTCGAGTCGATGTCTGCAGCATCTCACAGACGCCCATGTCCTCCACATCTGTTTCGCTCGAACGGAGCCGACCATGACCGAAGTCTCGAGGAAGGATGCGCACTCTCTTACTTCAAGCTCTTCTTTGTAGCGTACCGACCCGACTGATGTCTGCAGCATCTCACAGACGCCCATGTCCTCCACATCCTGTTTCGCTCGAACGGAGCCGACCATGAAGGATGTCTCAAGGAACGAAGCGCATTCTCTCACTTCTAGCTCTTCTTTGTAGCGCATTGTCGAGTCCGATGTCTGCAGCATCTCACAGACGCCCATGTCCTACATCTGTTTCGCTCGAACGGAGCCGACCATGACCGAAGTCTCGAGGAAGGATGCGCACTCTCTTACTTCAAGCTCTTCTTGTAGCGTACCGACCCGACTGATGTCTGCAGCATCTCACAGACGCCCATGTCCTCCACATCCTGTTTCGCTCGAACGGAGCCGACCATGACGAAGTCTCGAGGAAGGATGCGCACTCTCTTACTTCAAGCTCTTCCTTGTAGCGTACCGACCCGACTGATGTCTGCAGCATCTCACAGACGCCCATGTCCTCCACATCCTGTTTCGCTCGAACGGAGCCGACCATGAAGGATGTCTCAAGGAACGAAGCGCATTCTCTCACTTCTAGCTCTTCTTGTAGCGCATTGTCGAGTCCGATGTCTGCAGCATCTCACAGACGCCCATGTCCTCCACATCCTGTTTCGCTCGAACGGAGCCGACCATGAGGAAGTCTCGAGGAAGGAGCGCACTCTCTTACTTCAAGCTCTTCTTTGTAGCGCGTCGACCCGACTGATGTCTGCAGCATCTCACAGACGCCCATGTCCTCCACATCCTGTTTCGCTCGAACGGAGCCGACCATGAAGGATGTCTCAAGGAACGAGCGCATTCTCTCACTTCAAGCTCTTCTTTGTAGCGCATTGTCGAGTCCGATGTCTGCAGCATCTCACAGACGCCCATGTCCTCCACATCCTGTTTCGCTCGAACGGAGCCGACCATGACCGAAGTCTCGAGGAAGGATGCGCACTCTCTTACTTCAAGCTCTTCCTTGTAGCGTACCGACCCGACTGATGTCTGCAGCATCTCACAGACGCCCATGTCCTCCACATCCTGTTTCGCTCGAACGGAGCCGACCATGAAGGAGTCTCAAGGAAGGATGCGCACTCTCACTTCAAGCTCTTCCTTGTAGCGTCGACCGTGATGTCTGCAGCATCTCACAGACGCCCATGTCCTCCACATCCTGTTTCGCTCGAACGGAGCCGACCATGACCGAAGTCTCGAGGAAGGATGCGCATTCTCTCTTACTTCAAGCTCTTCCTTGTAGCGTCGACCCGACTGATGTCTGCAGCATCTCACAGACGCCCATGTCCTCCACATCCTGTTTCGCTCGAACGGAGCCGACCATGAAGGAGTCTCAAGGAACGATGCGCACTCTCTCACTTCTAGCTCTTCTTTGTAGCGCGTCGAGTCCGATGTCTGCAGCATCTCACAGACGCCCATGTCCTCCACATCCTGTTTCGCTCGAACGGAGCCGACCATGAAGAAGTCTCAAGGAAGGATGCGCACTCTCTTACTTCAAGCTCTTCCTTGTAGCGTCGACCGACTGATGTCTGCAGCATCTCACAGACGCCCATGTCCTCCACATCCTGTTTCGCTCGAACGGAGCCGACCATGAAGGATGTCTCGAGGAACGAAGCGCACTCTCTCACTTCAAGCTCTTCTTGTAGCGCGTCGAGTGATGTCTGCAGCATCTCACAGACGCCCATGTCCTCACATCTGTTTCGCTCGAACGGAGCCGACCATGACCGAAGTCTCGAGGAAGGATGCGCACTCTCTTACTTCAAGCTCTTCCTTGTAGCGTACCGACCCGACTGATGTCTGCAGCATCTCACAGACGCCCATGTCCTCCACATCCTGTTTCGCTCGAACGGAGCCGACCATGACCGAAGTCTCGAGGAAGGATGCGCACTCTCTTACTTCAAGCTCTTCTTGTAGCGTACCGACCCGACTGATGTCTGCAGCATCTCACAGACGCCCATGTCCTCCACATCCTGTTTCGCTCGAACGGAGCCGACCATGAAGGATGTCTCAAGGAACGAAGCGCATTCTCTCACTTCTAGCTCTTCTTGTAGCGCATTGTCGAGTCCGATGTCTGCAGCATCTCACAGACGCCCATGTCCTCCACATCCTGTTTCGCTCGAACGGAGCCGACCATGAAGGAGTCTCAAGGAACGAAGCGCATTCTCTCACTTCTAGCTCTTCTTTGTAGCGCATTGTCGAGTCCGATGTCTGCAGCATCTCACAGACGCCCATGTCCTCCACATCCTGTTTCGCTCGAACGGAGCCGACCATGACCGAAGTCTCGAGGAAGGATGCGCACTCTCTTACTTCAAGCTCTTCCTTGTAGCGTACCGACCGACTGATGTCTGCAGCATCTCACAGACGCCCATGTCCTCCACATCCTGTTTCGCTCGAACGGAGCCGACCATGACCGAAGTCTCGAGGAAGGATGCGCACTCTCTTACTTCAAGCTCTTCCTTGTAGCGTACCGACCCGACTGATGTCTGCAGCATCTCACAGACGCCCATGTCCTCCACATCCTGTTTCGCTCGAACGGAGCCGACCATGAAGGATGTCTCGAGGAACGAGCGCATTCTCTCACTTCAAGCTCTTCTTGTAGCGTCGAGTCCGATGTCTGCAGCATCTCACAGACGCCCATGTCCTCCACATCCTGTTTCGCTCGAACGGAGCCGACCATGACCGAAGTCTCGAGGAAGGATGCGCACTCTCTTACTTCAAGCTCTTCCTTGTAGCGTACCGACCCGACTGATGTCTGCAGCATCTCACAGACGCCCATGTCCTCCACATCCTGTTTCGCTCGAACGGAGCCGACCATGAAGGATGTCTCAAGGAACGAAGCGCATTCTCTCACTTCTAGCTCTTCTTTGTAGCGCATTGTCGAGTCCGATGTCTGCAGCATCTCACAGACGCCCATGTCCTCCACATCCTGTTTCGCTCGAACGGAGCCGACCATGACCGAAGTCTCGAGGAAGGATGCGCACTCTCTTACTTCAAGCTCTTCCTTGTAGCGTACCGACCCGACTGATGTCTGCAGCATCTCACAGACGCCCATGTCCTCCACATCCTGTTTCGCTCGAACGGAGCCGACCATGAAGGATGTCTCAAGGAACGAAGCGCATTCTCTCACTTCAAGCTCTTCTTGTAGCGCATTGTCGAGTCCGATGTCTGCAGCATCTCACAGACGCCCATGTCCTCCACATCCTGTTTCGCTCGAACGGAGCCGACCATGACCGAAGTCTCGAGGAAGGATGCGCACTCTCTTACTTCAAGCTCTTCCTTGTAGCGTACCGACCCGACTGATGTCTGCAGCATCTCACAGACGCCCATGTCCTCCACATCCTGTTTCGCTCGAACGGAGCCGACCATGAAGGATGTCTCAAGGAACGAAGCGCATTCTCTCACTTCTAGCTCTTCTTGTAGCGCATTGTCGAGTCCGATGTCTGCAGCATCTCACAGACGCCCATGTCCTCCACATCCTGTTTCGCTCGAACGGAGCCGACCATGAGGAAGTCTCGAGGAAGGATGCGCACTCTCTTACTTCAAGCTCTTCCTTGTAGCGTACCGACCCGACTGATGTCTGCAGCATCTCACAGACGCCCATGTCCTCCACATCCTGTTTCGCTCGAACGGAGCCGACCATGACCGAAGTCTCGAGGAAGGATGCGCACTCTCTTACTTCAAGCTCTTCTTGTAGCGTACCGACCCGACTGATGTCTGCAGCATCTCACAGACGCCCATGTCCTCCACATCCTGTTTCGCTCGAACGGAGCCGACCATGAGGATGTCTCAAGGAACGAAGCGCATTCTCTCACTTCTAGCTCTTCTTGTAGCGCATTGTCGAGTCCGATGTCTGCAGCATCTCACAGACGCCCATGTCCTCCACATCCTGTTTCGCTCGAACGGAGCCGACCATGGAAGTCTCGAGGAAGGATGCGCACTCTCTTACTTCAAGCTCTTCCTTGTAGCGTACCGACCGACTGATGTCTGCAGCATCTCACAGACGCCCATGTCCTCCACATCCTGTTTCGCTCGAACGGAGCCGACCATGAAGGATGTCTCAAGGAACGAGCGCATTCTCTCACTTCTAGCTCTTCTTTGTAGCGCATTGTCGAGTCGATGTCTGCAGCATCTCACAGACGCCCATGTCCTCCACATCCTGTTTCGCTCGAACGGAGCCGACCATGACCGAAGTCTCGAGGAAGGATGCGCACTCTCTTACTTCAAGCTCTTCCTTGTAGCGTACCGACCCGACTGATGTCTGCAGCATCTCACAGACGCCCATGTCCTCCACATCCTGTTTCGCTCGAACGGAGCCGACCATGAAGGATGTCTCAAGGAACGAAGCGCATTCTCTCACTTCTAGCTCTTCTTGTAGCGCATTGTCGAGTCCGATGTCTGCAGCATCTCACAGACGCCCATGTCCTCACATCCTGTTTCGCTCGAACGGAGCCGACCATGACCGAAGTCTCGAGGAAGGATGCGCACTCTCTTACTTCAAGCTCTTCCTTGTAGCGTACCGACCCGACTGATGTCTGCAGCATCTCACAGACGCCCATGTCCTCCACATCCTGTTTCGCTCGAACGGAGCCGACCATGACCGAAGTCTCGAGGAAGGATGCGCACTCTCTTACTTCAAGCTCTTCCTTGTAGCGTACCGACCCGACTGATGTCTGCAGCATCTCACAGACGCCCATGTCCTCCACATCCTGTTTCGCTCGAACGGAGCCGACCATGAAGGATGTCTCAAGGAACGAAGCGCATTCTCTCACTTCTAGCTCTTCTTTGTAGCGCATTGTCGAGTCCGATGTCTGCAGCATCTCACAGACGCCCATGTCCTCCACATCCTGTTTCGCTCGAACGGAGCCGACCATGACCGAAGTCTCGAGGAAGGATGCGCACTCTCTTACTTCAAGCTCTTCCTTGTAGCGTACCGACCCGACTGATGTCTGCAGCATCTCACAGACGCCCATGTCCTCCACATCCTGTTTCGCTCGAACGGAGCCGACCATGAAGGATGTCTCAAGGAACGAAGCGCATTCTCTCACTTCTAGCTCTTCTTTGTAGCGCATTGTCGAGTCCGATGTCTGCAGCATCTCACAGACGCCCATGTCCTCCACATCCTGTTTCGCTCGAACGGAGCCGACCATGACCGAAGTCTCGAGGAAGGATGCGCACTCTCTTACTTCAAGCTCTTCCTTGTAGCGTACCGACCGACTGATGTCTGCAGCATCTCACAGACGCCCATGTCCTCCACATCCTGTTTCGCTCGAACGGAGCCGACCATGAAGGATGTCTCAAGGAACGAAGCGCATTCTCTCACTTCCAGCTCTTCTTTGTAGCGCATTGTCGAGTCCGATGTCTGCAGCATCTCACAGACGCCCATGTCCTCCACATCCTGTTTCGCTCGAACGGAGCCGACCATGACCGAAGTCTCGAGGAAGGATGCGCACTCTCTTACTTCAAGCTCTTCCTTGTAGCGTACCGACCCGACTGATGTCTGCAGCATCTCACAGACGCCCATGTCCTCCACATCCTGTTTCGCTCGAACGGAGCCGACCATGACCGAAGTCTCGAGGAAGGATGCGCACTCTCTTACTTCAAGCTCTTCCTTGTAGCGTACCGACCCGACTGATGTCTGCAGCATCTCACAGACGCCCATGTCCTCCACATCCTGTTTCGCTCGAACGGAGCCGACCATGAAGGATGTCTCAAGGAACGAAGCGCATTCTCTCACTTCTAGCTCTTCTTTGTAGCGCATTGTCGAGTCCGATGTCTGCAGCATCTCACAGACGCCCATGTCCTCCACATCCTGTTTCGCTCGAACGGAGCCGACCATGACCGAAGTCTCGAGGAAGGATGCGCACTCTCTTACTTCAAGCTCTTCCTTGTAGCGTACCGACCCGACTGATGTCTGCAGCATCTCACAGACGCCCATGTCCTCCACATCCTGTTTCGCTCGAACGGAGCCGACCATGAAGGATGTCTCAAGGAACGAAGCGCATTCTCTCACTTCTAGCTCTTCTTTGTAGCGCATTGTCGAGTCCGATGTCTGCAGCATCTCACAGACGCCCATGCCTCTACATCCTGTTTCGCTCGAACGGAGCCGACCATGACCGAAGTCTCGAGGAAGGATGCGCACTCTCTTACTTCAAGCTCTTCCTTGTAGCGTACCGACCCGACTGATGTCTGCAGCATCTCACAGACGCCCATGTCCTCCACATCCTGTTTCGCTCGAACGGAGCCGACCATGAAGGATGTCTCAAGGAACGAAGCGCATTCTCTACTTCTAGCTCTTCTTTGTAGCGCATTGTCGAGTCCGATGTCTGCAGCATCTCACAGACGCCCATGCCTCACATCCTGTTTCGCTCGAACGGAGCCGACCATGACCGAAGTCTCGAGGAAGGATGCGCACTCTCTTACTTCAAGCTCTTCTTGTAGCGTACCGACCCGACTGATGTCTGCAGCATCTCACAGACGCCCATGTCCTCCACATCCTGTTTCGCTCGAACGGAGCCGACCATGACCGAAGTCTCGAGGAAGGATGCGCACTCTCTTACTTCAAGCTCTTCCTTGTAGCGTACCGACCCGACTGATGTCTGCAGCATCTCACAGACGCCCATGTCCTCCACATCCTGTTTCGCTCGAACGGAGCCGACCATGAAGGATGTCTCAAGGAACGAAGCGCATTCTCTCACTTCTAGCTCTTCTTTGTAGCGCATTGTCGAGTCCGATGTCTGCAGCATCTCACAGACGCCCATGTCCTCCACATCCTGTTTCGCTCGAACGGAGCCGACCATGACCGAAGTCTCGAGGAAGGATGCGCACTCTCTTACTTCAAGCTCTTCCTTGTAGCGTACCGACCCGACTGATGTCTGCAGCATCTCACAGACGCCCATGTCCTCCACATCCTGTTTCGCTCGAACGGAGCCGACCATGAAGGATGTCTCAAGGAACGAAGCGCATTCTCTCACTTCTAGCTCTTCTTTGTAGCGCATTGTCGAGTCCGATGTCTGCAGCATCTCACAGACGCCCATGTCCTCCACATCCTGTTTCGCTCGAACGGAGCCGACCATGACCGAAGTCTCGAGGAAGGATGCGCACTCTCTTACTTCAAGCTCTTCCTTGTAGCGTACCGACCCGACTGATGTCTGCAGCATCTCACAGACGCCCATGTCCTCCACATCCTGTTTCGCTCGAACGGAGCCGACCATGAAGGATGTCTCAAGGAACGAAGCGCATTCTCTCACTTCTAGCTCTTCTTTGTAGCGCATTGTCGAGTCCGATGTCTGCAGCATCTCACAGACGCCCATGTCCTCCACATCCTGTTTCGCTCGAACGGAGCCGACCATGACCGAAGTCTCGAGGAAGGATGCGCACTCTCTTACTTCAAGCTCTTCCTTGTAGCGTACCGACCCGACTGATGTCTGCAGCATCTCACAGACGCCCATGTCCTCCACATCCTGTTTCGCTCGAACGGAGCCGACCATGACCGAAGTCTCGAGGAAGGATGCGCACTCTCTTACTTCAAGCTCTTCTTGTAGCGTACCGACCCGACTGATGTCTGCAGCATCTCACAGACGCCCATGTCCTCCACATCCTGTTTCGCTCGAACGGAGCCGACCATGAAGGATGTCTCAAGGAACGAAGCGCATTCTCTCACTTCTAGCTCTTCTTTGTAGCGCATTGTCGAGTCCGATGTCTGCAGCATCTCACAGACGCCCATGTCCTCCACATCCTGTTTCGCTCGAACGGAGCCGACCATGACCGAAGTCTCGAGGAAGATGCGCACTCTCTTACTTCAAGCTCTTCCTTGTAGCGTACCGACCCGACTGATGTCTGCAGCATCTCACAGACGCCCATGTCCTCCACATCCTGTTTCGCTCGAACGGAGCCGACCATGAAGGATGTCTCAAGGAACGAAGCGCATTCTCTCACTTCTAGCTCTTCTTTGTAGCGCATTGTCGAGTCCGATGTCTGCAGCATCTCACAGACGCCCATGCCTCCACATCTGTTTCGCTCGAACGGAGCCGACCATGACCGAAGTCTCGAGGAAGGATGCGCACTCTCTTACTTCAAGCTCTTCCTTGTAGCGTACCGACCCGACTGATGTCTGCAGCATCTCACAGACGCCCATGTCCTCCACATCCTGTTTCGCTCGAACGGAGCCGACCATGAAGGATGTCTCAAGGAACGAAGCGCATTCTCTCACTTCTAGCTCTTCTTTGTAGCGCATTGTCGAGTCCGATGTCTGCAGCATCTCACAGACGCCCATGCCTCTACATCTGTTTCGCTCGAACGGAGCCGACCATGACCGAAGTCTCGAGGAAGGATGCGCACTCTCTTACTTCAAGCTCTTCCTTGTAGCGTACCGACCCGACTGATGTCTGCAGCATCTCACAGACGCCCATGTCCTCCACATCCTGTTTCGCTCGAACGGAGCCGACCATGAAGGATGTCTCAAGGAACGAAGCGCATTCTCTCACTTCTAGCTCTTCTTTGTAGCGCATTGTCGAGTCCGATGTCTGCAGCATCTCACAGACGCCCATGCCTCTACATCTGTTTCGCTCGAACGGAGCCGACCATGACCGAAGTCTCGAGGAAGGATGCGCACTCTCTTACTTCAAGCTCTTCCTTGTAGCGTACCGACCCGACTGATGTCTGCAGCATCTCACAGACGCCCATGTCCTCCACATCCTGTTTCGCTCGAACGGAGCCGACCATGAAGGATGTCTCAAGGAACGAAGCGCATTCTCTTACTTCTAGCTCTTCTTTGTAGCGCATTGTCGAGTCCGATGTCTGCAGCATCTCACAGACGCCCATGCCTCCACATCCTGTTTCGCTCGAACGGAGCCGACCATGACGAAGTCTCGAGGAAGGATGCGCACTCTCTTACTTCAAGCTCTTCCTTGTAGCGTACCGACCCGACTGATGTCTGCAGCATCTCACAGACGCCCATGTCCTCCACATCCTGTTTCGCTCGAACGGAGCCGACCATGAAGGATGTCTCAAGGAACGAAGCGCATTCTCTCACTTCTAGCTCTTCTTTGTAGCGCATTGTCGAGTCCGATGTCTGCAGCATCTCACAGACGCCCATGTCCTCCACATCCTGTTTCGCTCGAACGGAGCCGACCATGACCGAAGTCTCGAGGAAGGATGCGCACTCTCTTACTTCAAGCTCTTCCTTGTAGCGTACCGACCCGACTGATGTCTGCAGCATCTCACAGACGCCCATGTCCTCCACATCCTGTTTCGCTCGAACGGAGCCGACCATGACCGAAGTCTCGAGGAAGGATGCGCACTCTCTTACTTCAAGCTCTTCCTTGTAGCGTACCGACCCGACTGATGTCTGCAGCATCTCACAGACGCCCATGTCCTCCACATCCTGTTTCGCTCGAACGGAGCCGACCATGACCGAAGTCTCGAGGAAGGATGCGCACTCTCTTACTTCAAGCTCTTCCTTGTAGCGTACCGACCCGACTGATGTCTGCAGCATCTCACAGACGCCCATGTCCTCCACATCCTGTTTCGCTCGAACGGAGCCGACCATGAAGGATGTCTCAAGGAACGAAGCGCATTCTCTCACTTCTAGCTCTTCTTTGTAGCGCATTGTCGAGTCCGATGTCTGCAGCATCTCACAGACGCCCATGCCTCTACATCTGTTTCGCTCGAACGGAGCCGACCATGACCGAAGTCTCGAGGAAGGATGCGCACTCTCTTACTTCAAGCTCTTCCTTGTAGCGTACCGACCCGACTGATGTCTGCAGCATCTCACAGACGCCCATGTCCTCCACATCCTGTTTCGCTCGAACGGAGCCGACCATGAAGGATGTCTCAAGGAACGAAGCGCATTCTCTCACTTCTAGCTCTTCTTTGTAGCGCATTGTCGAGTCCGATGTCTGCAGCATCTCACAGACGCCCATGCCGTCTACTTCTTGTTTCGCTCGAACGGAGCCGACCATGACCGAAGTCTCGAGGAAGGATGCGCACTCTCTTACTTCAAGCTCTTCCTTGTAGCGTACCGACCCGACTGATGTCTGCAGCATCTCACAGACGCCCATGTCCTCCACATCCTGTTTCGCTCGAACGGAGCCGACCATGAAGGATGTCTCAAGGAACGAAGCGCATTCTCTCACTTCTAGCTCTTCTTTGTAGCGCATTGTCGAGTCCGATGTCTGCAGCATCTCACAGACGCCCATGCCGTCTACATCTGTTTCGCTCGAACGGAGCCGACCATGACCGAAGTCTCGAGGAAGGATGCGCACTCTCTTACTTCAAGCTCTTCCTTGTAGCGTACCGACCCGACTGATGTCTGCAGCATCTCACAGACGCCCATGTCCTCCACATCCTGTTTCGCTCGAACGGAGCCGACCATGACCGAAGTCTCGAGGAAGGATGCGCACTCTCTTACTTCAAGCTCTTCTTGTAGCGTACCGACCGACTGATGTCTGCAGCATCTCACAGACGCCCATGTCCTCCACATCCTGTTTCGCTCGAACGGAGCCGACCATGAAGGATGTCTCAAGGAACGAAGCGCATTCTCTCACTTCTAGCTCTTCTTTGTAGCGCATTGTCGAGTCCGATGTCTGCAGCATCTCACAGACGCCCATGCCTCTACTTCTGTTTCGCTCGAACGGAGCCGACCATGACCGAAGTCTCGAGGAAGGATGCGCACTCTCTTACTTCAAGCTCTTCCTTGTAGCGTACCGACCCGACTGATGTCTGCAGCATCTCACAGACGCCCATGCCGTCCTACTTCTGTTTCGCTCGAACGGAGCCGACCATGACCGAAGTCTCGAGGAAGGATGCGCACTCTCTTACTTCAAGCTCTTCTTGTAGCGTACCGACCGACTGATGTCTGCAGCATCTCACAGACGCCCATGTCCTCCACATCCTGTTTCGCTCGAACGGAGCCGACCATGAAGGATGTCTCAAGGAACGAAGCGCACTCTCTTACTTCTAGCTCTTCTTTGTAGCGCATTGTCGAGTCCGATGTCTGCAGCATCTCACAGACGCCCATGTCCTCCACATCCTGTTTCGCTCGAACGGAGCCGACCATGAAGGATGTCTCAAGGAACGAAGCGCATTCTCTCACTTCTAGCTCTTCTTTGTAGCGCATTGTCGAGTCCGATGTCTGCAGCATCTCACAGACGCCCATGCCGTCTACTTCTGTTTCGCTCGAACGGAGCCGACCATGACCGAAGTCTCGAGGAAGGATGCGCACTCTCTTACTTCAAGCTCTTCCTTGTAGCGTACCGACCCGACTGATGTCTGCAGCATCTCACAGACGCCCATGTCCTCCACATCCTGTTTCGCTCGAACGGAGCCGACCATGAAGGATGTCTCAAGGAACGAAGCGCATTCTCTCACTTCTAGCTCTTCTTTGTAGCGCATTGTCGAGTCCGATGTCTGCAGCATCTCACAGACGCCCATGCCTCTACATCTGTTTCGCTCGAACGGAGCCGACCATGACCGAAGTCTCGAGGAAGGATGCGCACTCTCTTACTTCAAGCTCTTCCTTGTAGCGTACCGACCCGACTGATGTCTGCAGCATCTCACAGACGCCCATGTCCTCCACATCCTGTTTCGCTCGAACGGAGCCGACCATGAAGGATGTCTCAAGGAACGAAGCGCATTCTCTCACTTCTAGCTCTTCTTTGTAGCGCATTGTCGAGTCCGATGTCTGCAGCATCTCACAGACGCCCATGCCGTCACTTCTGTTTCGCTCGAACGGAGCCGACCATGACGAAGTCTCGAGGAAGGATGCGCACTCTCTTACTTCAAGCTCTTCCTTGTAGCGTACCGACCCGACTGATGTCTGCAGCATCTCACAGACACCCATGTCCTCCACATCCTGTTTCGCTCGAACGGAGCCGACCATGAAGGATGTCTCAAGGAACGAAGCGCATTCTCTCACTTCTAGCTCTTCTTTGTAGCGCATTGTCGAGTCCGATGTCTGCAGCATCTCACAGACGCCCATGTCCTCCACATCCTGTTTCGCTCGAACGGAGCCGACCATGACCGAAGTCTCGAGGAAGGATGCGCACTCTCTTACTTCAAGCTCTTCCTTGTAGCGTACCGACCCGACTGATGTCTGCAGCATCTCACAGACGCCCATGTCCTCCACATCCTGTTTCGCTCGAACGGAGCCGACCATGAAGGATGTCTCAAGGAACGAAGCGCACTCTCTTACTTCTAGCTCTTCTTTGTAGCGCATTGTCGAGTCCGATGTCTGCAGCATCTCACAGACGCCCATGTCCTCCACATCCTGTTTCGCTCGAACGGAGCCGACCATGACCGAAGTCTCGAGGAAGGATGCGCACTCTCTTACTTCAAGCTCTTCCTTGTAGCGTACCGACCCGACTGATGTCTGCAGCATCTCACAGACGCCCATGTCCTCCACATCCTGTTTCGCTCGAACGGAGCCGACCATGACCGAAGTCTCGAGGAAGGATGCGCACTCTCTTACTTCAAGCTCTTCCTTGTAGCGTACCGACCCGACTGATGTCTGCAGCATCTCACAGACGCCCATGTCCTCCACATCCTGTTTCGCTCGAACGGAGCCGACCATGAAGGATGTCTCAAGGAACGAAGCGCATTCTCTCACTTCTAGCTCTTCTTTGTAGCGCATTGTCGAGTCCGATGTCTGCAGCATCTCACAGAAGCCCATGCCGTCTACTTCTTGTTTCGCTCGAACGGAGCCGACCATGACCGAAGTCTCGAGGAAGGATGCGCACTCTCTTACTTCAAGCTCTTCCTTGTAGCGTACCGACTTGACTGATGTCTGCAGCATCTCACAGACGCCCATGTCCTCCACATCCTGTTTCGCTCGAACGGAGCCGACCATGAAGGATGTCTCAAGGAACGAAGCGCATTCTCTCACTTCTAGCTCTTCTTTGTAGCGCATTGTCGAGTCCGATGTCTGCAGCATCTCACAGAAGCCCATGCCGTCTACTTCTTGTTTCGCTCGAACGGAGCCGACCATGATCGAAGTCTCGAGGAAGGATGCGCACTCTCTTACTTCAAGCTCTTCCTTGTAGCGTACCGACCCGACTGATGTCTGCAGCATCTCACAGACGCCCATGTCCTCCACATCCTGTTTCGCTCGAACGGAGCCGACCATGAAGGATGTCTCAAGGAACGAAGCGCATTCTCTCACTTCTAGCTCTTCTTTGTAGCGCATTGTCGAGTCCGATGTCTGCAGCATCTCACAGAAGCCCATGCCGTCTACTTCTTGTTTCGCTCGAACGGAGCCGACCATGACCGAAGTCTCGAGGAAGGATGCGCACTCTCTTACTTCAAGCTCTTCCTTGTAGCGTACCGACCCGACTGATGTCTGCAGCATCTCACAGACGCCCATGTCCTCCACATCCTGTTTCGCTCGAACGGAGCCGACCATGAAGGATGTCTCAAGGAACGAAGCGCATTCTCTCACTTCTAGCTCTTCTTTGTAGCGCATTGTCGAGTCCGATGTCTGCAGCATCTCACAGAAGCCCATGCCGTCTACTTCTTGTTTCGCTCGAACGGAGCCGACCATGACCGAAGTCTCGAGGAAGGATGCGCACTCTCTTACTTCAAGCTCTTCCTTGTAGCGTACCGACCCGACTGATGTCTGCAGCATCTCACAGACGCCCATGTCCTCCACATCCTGTTTCGCTCGAACGGAGCCGACCATGAAGGATGTCTCAAGGAACGAAGCGCATTCTCTCACTTCTAGCTCTTCTTTGTAGCGCATTGTCGAGTCCGATGTCTGCAGCATCTCACAGAAGCCCATGCCGTCTACTTCTTGTTTCGCTCGAACGGAGCCGACCATGACCGAAGTCTCGAGGAAGGATGCGCACTCTCTTACTTCAAGCTCTTCCTTGTAGCGTACCGACTTGACTGATGTCTGCAGCATCTCACAGACGCCCATGTCCTCCACATCCTGTTTCGCTCGAACGGAGCCGACCATGAAGGATGTCTCAAGGAACGAAGCGCATTCTCTCACTTCTAGCTCTTCTTTGTAGCGCATTGTCGAGTCCGATGTCTGCAGCATCTCACAGAAGCCCATGCCGTCTACTTCTTGTTTCGCTCGAACGGAGCCGACCATGATCGAAGTCTCGAGGAAGGATGCGCACTCTCTTACTTCAAGCTCTTCCTTGTAGCGTACCGACCCGACTGATGTCTGCAGCATCTCACAGACGCCCATGTCCTCCACATCCTGTTTCGCTCGAACGGAGCCGACCATGAAGGATGTCTCAAGGAACGAAGCGCATTCTCTCACTTCTAGCTCTTCTTTGTAGCGCATTGTCGTGTCTGATGTCTCCAACATCTCACAGAAGCCCATGTCGTTCACACTCTGGCTTACTTGAATGGACTCACTCAAGACAGTCGTTTCCAGGAATGAGGCGCATTCGTTGAGCTTCGGCTCTTCCTTGTAGCGTACCGACCCGTCTAATGTGGGCAGCATCTCACAGACGCCCATTTCATCGACTGGCTGTTCCACTTGAACTGAAGCCTCCTTCACAAGTGTCTCTACTCGGATAGCGCCTTCCAGGAATGTGGTCTCGGAGAATGTGAAGCACTCGTCGAGTTTCGGCACCTCCTTGTAGCGTACCGACCCGTCTGATGTGAGCAGCATCTCACAGACGCCCATTCCATCGACTGGCTGTTCCACTTGAACTGAAGCCTCCTTCACAAGTGTCTCTACTCTGATAGCGCCTTCCAGGAATGTGGTCTCGGAGAATGTGAAGCACTCGTTGAGTTTCGGCTCTTCCTTGTAGCGTACCGACCCGTCTGATGTGAGCAGCATCTCACAGACGCCCATTCCATCAACTGGCTGTTCCACTTGAACTGAAGCCTCCTTCACAAGTGTCTCTACTCGGATAGCGCCTTCCAGGAATGTGGTCTCGGAGAATGTAAAGCACTCGTCGAGTTTCGGCTCCTCCTTGTAGCGTATGGACCCGTCTGATGTGAGCAGCATCTCACAGACGCCCATGTCGTCTATTTCTTGTTTCACTCGAACAGATCCCATCATGACGGATGTCTCGAGGAACGATGCGCAGTCTCTCACTTCTAGCTCTTCTTTGTAGCGCATTGTCGTGTCTGATGTCTCCAACATCTCACAGAAGCCCATGTCGTTCACACTCTGGCTTACTCGAATGGACTCACTCAAGACAGTCGTTTCCAGGAATGAGGCGCATTCGTTGAGCTTCGGCTCTTCCTTGTAGCGTACCGACCCGTCTAATGTGGGCAGCATCTCACAGACGCCCATTTCATCGACTGGCTGTTCCACTTGAACTGAAGCCTCCTTCACAAGTGTCTCTACTCGGATAGCGCCTTCCAGGAATGTGGTCTCGGAGAATGTGAAGCACTCGTTGAGTTTCGGCTCTTCCTTGTAGCGTACCGACCCGTCTGATGTGAGCAGCATCTCACAGACGCCCATTCCATCGACTGGCTGTTCCACTTGAACTGAAGCCTCCTTCACAAGTGTCTCTACTCGGATAGCGCCTTCCAGGAATGTGGTCTCGGAGAATGTGAAGCACTCGTTGAGTTTCGGCTCTTCCTTGTAGCGTACCGACCCGTCTGATGTGAGCAGCATCTCACAGACGCCCATTTCATCGACTGGCTGTTCCACTTGAACTGAAGCCTCCTTCACAAGTGTCTCTACTCGGATAGCGCCTTCCAGGAATGTGGTCTCGGAGAATGTGAAGCACTCGTCGAGTTTCGGCTCCTCCTTGTAGCGTATGGACCCGTCTGATGTGAGCAGCATCTCACAGACGCCCATTCCATCGACTGGCTGTTCCACTTGAACTGAAGCCTCCTTCACAAGTGTCTCTACTCGGATAGCGCCTTCCAGGAATGTGGTCTCGGAGAATGTGAAGCACTCGTCGAGTTTCGGCTCCTCCTTGTAGCGTATGGACCCGTCTGATGTGAGCAGCATCTCACAGACGCCCATGTCGTCTATTTCTTGTTTCACTCGAACAGATCCCATCATGACGGATGTCTCGAGGAACGATGCGCAGTCTCTCACTTCTAGCTCTTCTTTGTAGCGCATTGTCGTGTCTGATGTCTCCAACATCTCACAGAAGCCCATGTCGTTCACACTCTGGCTTACTCGAATGGACTCACTCAAGACAGTCGTTTCCAGGAATGAGGCGCATTCGTTGAGCTTCGGCTCTTCCTTGTAGCGTACCGACCCGTCTAATGTGGGCAGCATCTCACAGACGCCCATTCCATCGACTGGCTGTTCCACTTGAACTGAAGCCTCCTTCACAAGTGTCTCTACTCGGATAGCGCCTTCCAGGAATGTGGTCTCGGAGAATGTGAAGCACTCGTTGAGTTTCGGCTCTTCCTTGTAGCGTACCGACCCGTCTGATGTGAGCAGCATCTCACAGACGCCCATTCCATCGACTGGCTGTTCCACTTGAACTGAAGCCTCCTTCACAAGTGTCTCTACTCTGATAGCGCCTTCCAGGAATGTGGTCTCGGAGAATGTGAAGCACTCGTTGAGTTTAGGCTCTTCCTTGTAGCGTACTGACCCGTCTGATGTGAGCAGCATCTCACAGACGCCCATTCCATCGACTGGCTGTTCCACTTGAACTGAAGCCTCCTTCACAAGTGTCTCTACTCGGATAGCGCCTTCCAGGAATGTGGTCTCGGAGAATGTAAAGCACTCGTCGAGTTTCGGCTCCTCCTTGTAGCGTATGGACCCGTCTGATGTGAGCAGCATCTCACAGACGCCCATTCCATCGACTGGCTGTTCCACTTGAACTGAAGCCTCCTTCACAAGTGTCTCTACTCGGATAGCGCCTTCCAGGAATGTGGTCTCGGAGAATGTAAAGCACTCGTCGAGTTTCGGCTCCTCCTTGTAGCGTATGGACCCGTCTGATGTGAGCAGCATCTCACAGACGCCCATGTCGTCTATTTCTTGTTTCACTCGAACAGATCCCATCATGACGGATGTCTCGAGGAACGATGCGCAGTCTCTCACTTCTAGCTCTTCTTTGTAGCGCATTGTCGTGTCTGATTTCTCCAACATCTCACAGAAGCCCATGTCGTTCACACTCTGGCTTACTCGAATGGACTCACTCAAGACAGTCGTTTCCAGGAATGAGGCGCATTCGTTGAGCTTCGGCTCTTCCTTGTAGCGTACCGACCCGTCTAATGTGGGCAGCATCTCACAGACGCCCATTTCATCGACTGGCTGTTCCACTTGAACTGAAGCCTCCTTCACAAGTGTCTCTACTCGGATAGCGCCTTCCAGGAATGTGGTCTCGGAGAATGTGAAGCACTCGTTGAGTTTCGGCTCTTCCTTGTAGCGTACCGACCCGTCTGATGTGAGCAGCATCTCACAGACGCCCATTCCATCGACTGGCTGTTCCACTTGAACTGAAGCCTCCTTCACAAGTGTCTCTACTCTGATAGCGCCTTCCAGGAATGTGGTCTCGGAGAATGTGAAGCACTCGTTGAGTTTAGGCTCTTCCTTGTAGCGTACTGACCCGTCTGATGTGAGCAGCATCTCACAGACGCCCATTCCATCGACTGGCTGTTCCACTTGAACTGAAGCCTCCTTCACAAGTGTCTCTACTCGGATAGCGCCTTCCAGGAATGTGGTCTCGGAGAATGTAAAGCACTCGTCGAGTTTCGGCTCCTCCTTGTAGCGTATGGACCCGTCTGATGTGAGCAGCATCTCACAGACGCCCATGTCGTCTATTTCTTGTTTCACTCGAACAGATCCCATCATGACGGATGTCTCGAGGAACGATGCGCAGTCTCTCACTTCTAGCTCTTCTTTGTAGCGCATTGTCGTGTCTGATTTCTCCAACATCTCACAGAAGCCCATGTCGTTCACACTCTGGCTTACTCGAATGGACTCACTCAAGACAGTCGTTTCCAGGAATGAGGCGCATTCGTTGAGCTTCGGCTCTTCCTTGTAGCGTACCGACCCGTCTAATGTGGGCAGCATCTCACAGACGCCCATTTCATCGACTGGCTGTTCCACTTGAACTGAAGCCTCCTTCACAAGTGTCTCTACTCGGATAGCGCCTTCCAGGAATGTGGTCTCGGAGAATGTGAAGCACTCGTTGAGTTTCGGCTCTTCCTTGTAGCGTACCGACCCGTCTGATGTGAGCAGCATCTCACAGACGCCCATTCCATCGACTGGCTGTTCCACTTGAACTGAAGCCTCCTTCACAAGTGTCTCTACTCTGATAGCGCCTTCCAGGAATGTGGTCTCGGAGAATGTGAAGCACTCGTTGAGTTTAGGCTCTTCCTTGTAGCGTACTGACCCGTCTGATTTGAGCAGCATCTCACAGACGCCCATTCCATCGACTGGCTGTTCCACTTGAACTGAAGCCTCCTTCACAAGTGTCTCTACTCGGATAGCGCCTTCCAGGAATGTGGTCTCGGAGAATGTGAAGCACTCGTCGAGTTTCGGCTCCTCCTTGTAGCGTATGGACCCGTCTGATGTGAGCAGCATCTCACAGACGCCCATGTCGTCTATTTCTTGTTTCACTCGAACAGATCCCATCATGACGGATGTCTCGAGGAACGATGCGCAGTCTCTCACTTCTAGCTCTTCTTTGTAGCGCATTGTCGTGTCTGATGTCTCCAACATCTCACAGAAGCCCATGTCGTTCACACTCTGGCTTACTCGAATGGACTCACTCAAGACAGTCGTTTCCAGGAATGAGGCGCATTCGTTGAGCTTCGGCTCTTCCTTGTAGCGTACCGACCCGTCTAATGTGGGCAGCATCTCACAGACGCCCATTTCATCGACTGGCTGTTCCACTTGAACTGAAGCCTCCTTCACAAGTGTCTCTACTCTGATAGCGCCTTCCAGGAATGTGGTCTCGGAGAATGTGAAGCACTCGTTGAGTTTCGGCTCTTCCTTGTAGCGTACCGACCCGTCTGATGTGAGCAGCATCTCACAGACGCCCATTCCATCGACTGGCTGTTCCACTTGAACTGAAGCCTCCTTCACAAGTGTCTCTACTCTGATAGCGCCTTCCAGGAATGTGGTCTCGGAGAATGTGAAGCACTCGTTGAGTTTAGGCTCTTCCTTGTAGCGTACTGACCCGTCTGATGTGAGCAGCATCTCACAGACGCCCATTCCATCGACTGGCTGTTCCACTTGAACTGAAGCCTCCTTCACAAGTGTCTCTACTCGGATAGCGCCTTCCAGGAATGTGGTCTCGGAGAATGTAAAGCACTCGTCGAGTTTCGGCTCCTCCTTGTAGCGTATGGACCCGTCTGATGTGAGCAGCATCTCACAGACGCCCATGTCGTCTATTTCTTGTTTCACTCGAACAGATCCCATCATGACGGATGTCTCGAGGAACGATGCGCAGTCTCTCACTTCTAGCTCTTCTTTGTAGCGCATTGTCGTGTCTGATTTCTCCAACATCTCACAGAAGCCCATGTCGTTCACACTCTGGCTTACTCGAATGGACTCACTCAAGACAGTCGTTTCCAGGAATGAGGCGCATTCGTTGAGCTTCGGCTCTTCCTTGTAGCGTACCGACCCGTCTAATGTGGGCAGCATCTCACAGACGCCCATTTCATCGACTGGCTGTTCCACTTGAACTGAAGCCTCCTTCACAAGTGTCTCTACTCGGATAGCGCCTTCCAGGAATGTGGTCTCGGAGAATGTGAAGCACTCGTTGAGTTTCGGCTCTTCCTTGTAGCGTACCGACCCGTCTGATGTGAGCAGCATCTCACAGACGCCCATTCCATCGACTGGCTGTTCCACTTGAACTGAAGCCTCCTTCACAAGTGTCTCTACTCTGATAGCGCCTTCCAGGAATGTGGTCTCGGAGAATGTGAAGCACTCGTTGAGTTTAGGCTCTTCCTTGTAGCGTACTGACCCGTCTGATGTGAGCAGCATCTCACAGACGCCCATTCCATCGACTGGCTGTTCCACTTGAACTGAAGCCTCCTTCACAAGTGTCTCTACTCGGATAGCGCCTTCCAGGAATGTGGTCTCGGAGAATGTAAAGCACTCGTCGAGTTTCGGCTCCTCCTTGTAGCGTATGGACCCGTCTGATGTGAGCAGCATCTCACAGACGCCCATTCCATCGACTGGCTGTTCCACTTGAACTGAAGCCTCCTTCACAAGTGTCTCTACTCTGATAGCGCCTTCCAGGAATGTGGTCTCGGAGAATGTGAAGCACTCGTTGAGTTTAGGCTCTTCCTTGTAGCGTACTGACCCGTCTGATTTGAGCAGCATCTCACAGACGCCCATTCCATCGACTGGCTGTTCCACTTGAACTGAAGCCTCCTTCACAAGTGTCTCTACTCGGATAGCGCCTTCCAGGAATGTGGTCTCGGAGAATGTGAAGCACTCGTTGAGTTTCGGCTCCTCCTTGTAGCGTATGGACCCGTCTGATGTGAGCAGCATCTCACAGACGCCCATGTCGTCTATTTCTTGTTTCACTCGAACAGATCCCATCATGACGGATGTCTCGAGGAACGATGCGCAGTCTCTCACTTCTAGCTCTTCTTTGTAGCGCATTGTCGTGTCTGATGTCTCCAACATCTCACAGAAGCCCATGTCGTTCACACTCTGGCTTACTCGAATGGACTCACTCAAGACAGTCGTTTCCAGGAATGAGGCGCATTCGTTGAGCTTCGGCTCTTCCTTGTAGCGTACCGACCCGTCTAATGTGGGCAGCATCTCACAGACGCCCATTTCATCGACTGGCTGTTCCACTTGAACTGAAGCCTCCTTCACAAGTGTCTCTACTCTGATAGCGCCTTCCAGGAATGTGGTCTCGGAGAATGTGAAGCACTCGTTGAGTTTCGGCTCTTCCTTGTAGCGTACTGACCCGTCTGATTTGAGCAGCATCTCACAGACGCCCATTCCATCGACTGGCTGTTCCACTTGAACTGAAGCCTCCTTCACAAGTGTCTCTACTCGGATAGCGCCTTCCAGGAATGTGGTCTCGGAGAATGTGAAGCACTCGTTGAGTTTCGGCTCCTCCTTGTAGCGTATGGACCCGTCTGATGTGAGCAGCATCTCACAGACGCCCATGTCGTCTATTTCTTGTTTCACTCGAACAGATCCCATCATGACGGATGTCTCGAGGAACGATGCGCAGTCTCTCACTTCTAGCTCTTCTTTGTAGCGCATTGTCGTGTCTGATGTCTCCAACATCTCACAGAAGCCCATGTCGTTCACACTCTGGCTTACTCGAATGGACTCACTCAAGACAGTCGTTTCCAGGAATGAGGCGCATTCGTTGAGCTTCGGCTCTTCCTTGTAGCGTACCGACCCGTCTAATGTGGGCAGCATCTCACAGACGCCCATTTCATCGACTGGCTGTTCCACTTGAACTGAAGCCTCCTTCACAAGTGTCTCTACTCTGATAGCGCCTTCCAGGAATGTGGTCTCGGAGAATGTGAAGCACTCGTTGAGTTTCGGCTCTTCCTTGTAGCGTACCGACCCGTCTGATGTGAGCAGCATCTCACAGACGCCCATTCCATCGACTGGCTGTTCCACTTGAACTGAAGCCTCCTTCACAAGTGTCTCTACTCTGATAGCGCCTTCCAGGAATGTGGTCTCGGAGAATGTGAAGCACTCGTTTAGTTTCGGCTCTTGCTTGTAACGTACCGACCCGTCTGATGTGAGCAGCGTCTCAGAAACGCCCATCTCATCCACGGTTGGCTCTGCTCGCACACCAGTCGTTTTGTGTATAAGCTCAAGCGAGCTGGCGCACTCTTCGACCTGCGGTTCGTCCTTGAATCTTACGTTTTCGCTCGCGCTTAGTACCTCGTTGTATACGCCAATCTCTCCGACTTCTTGATTGACTTGCACAGAAGCTTCTTGGACTTTAGTTTTCGTACGAACGAAGCCTGACTTGACCAACAACTCAAGCGAGCTGGCGCACTCTTCGACCTTCGGTTCATCCTTGAATCTCATGGCACCATGAGAGAACATAAATTGCTCACAGACGCCCATCTCATCTACGGTCGGCTGTGCTCGTACACCAGCATTTTCGTGCATAAATTCAAGCGAGCTGTTGCACTGTAGAATTTTCGGCATGTTACTGAATTTTACGTTGCTGTTAACTGCTTTGATTTTTTCCACTTCTTCAGCAAATCCCAGTTCGCTGACGACTTGTTTGGCTGTTACAGAAACGTCTTTCGTTGTCATCTGTGCTTTGGTGTTGCTTTCCTTATAAGATTTTTCTAAGTGGGAGAAACACTCTCGAATTTTTGTCTCCTCTTTGCATAAAACAGACGCATCTTCGGTTGAAATTTCCATTTCAACGCTCATGCACGCAAGTTTTGGGCTTACGGAGATGCTGCTTTCGCCTGTGAAAGAATCTGTTTGAAGTGCGGCTTCACTAAAGTGGTTCTCATAGTGCACTTCGCAAGTGCTGAGTTTTTCCTGAGTTTTTTCTTCAGTTTTGCAATTTACACTGCTATCCGCAAATTCCAGGTCAAATGAACACTCAAAATCTGAAATTTGGTTTTCGATTACGCAGTTGACTCCCTGTTCGGCAGTGACTAGCTCCTGAGACAGGTGCATATATTTTATTTGTTGCTTAACAACTAAAACCGATTCCTCTGTTTCACAGGTCGTTTTTACGCAGGCATCTTGAACTTCTACTTTTCTCGGTGGTTGAGTTGCCATGAGCTTTTTACGGTTTGTCTCCTCTTCGATTTTTATCTCGATGTCGATGTCTACGCTTTGTCTTCCGAATCTCTCATCCACCTGTTCAGCAACATAAAGGGAGTCTGTGTCAGTTTGCCTAACCCGGCTTTCGTACTTAATGAGTTTCTCTTCCGTCTCTACTGTTTGGCCAGACTGATCTGTTTGAGTCTCTGAGTCGCTGCTTTCTATTTCTAGACAGAACAGATCATTCTGCACAGTATAGTGCAGGTGGCAGGCAATCTTGCTCTCCGCCATCACGCTCTGCTTATCGCAACCTGTGCTGGCTATTGGTATCTGCGCAGTTTGACAGCCAGCCTCGCGCGTGACTGCTTGGGTTTTTCCAACAGCAGCACCGGTGCCGGAGCCTGAGCTTGAAGTCGCATTCGCTTCGCTTTCATTGGAGCTCGAAATTGCCGTTGCAAGCTTTCGCGTTTCCGAGTACTCTAACTTTTCTTTGACGTCAACTCTCAGCTGGGATCGGCCCTCAGATGCCGATGCAGCAGCGTACGCGGACTGAGAGTGCACTATCGGACTCGGAATATTTTCGTGCAGGTAGCGTTTTACTTCGGACTCGTACTCTTGAATGTAGTTGTACACAGCCTGACGAAATACTGGATCCTCAATATCCTGAGTAGAGTTCTGTCGATATTCCGAATAACCCGCCTGCACAGATTTCGAAGTGGGAGACAGGAGCCCCACCGGACTCCTTGGGGGCGGTTTGGTCTGCGTGCTCTCGCTCATTGACGCACGTCTGAGCTGCTGGCGGACCTGATCCTTGGCGACTGTCAGATCCCGGATGCTGGTTAGGTCGACTGGCCTGGACTTGAGAAGGGGATACCACTCAGACTCGCGACTGTCGCGAAGGCTGCCTCTTCTACCTTCGAATAGAAGATCGGTGGTGTCCATTCTCTGCGAGTTCGTTACCGATTGACCGTCTGTCTGCGAGCTCCCGGTGACTTGCACTGCTAGTGACTGGCTTTCACGCTGCTGTAGATCAATGGGTAGGTAATAAAAACAGTTTTTGATGTGCAAAACTGATCCAAATTTAACTTGAGTCAAATTTTCTGCTTACTTGGACGCTTTGATTAACTGTTGTTGATTTTCTGACCTCTGTCAAACGAGTTGAGTAGAGACTCCAATCCTGCATCCGGGTCTGCAGATCTTCCATTTGTTTGCCACTTTCTTCCTGCATTTTCCTGCAAAATTCATTGAGAAGTTACTTATAAGAGCGTATATAGAGCGTTCTCAGGAACAGACTGGAGCGTGCTCACAAACAGACTGGAGCATGCTCACAAACAGACTGGAGCGTTCTCAGAAACAGACTGGAGCGTGCTCACAAACAGACTGGAGCATGCTCACAAACAGACTGGAGCGTGCTCACAAACAGACTGGAGCATGCTCACAAACAGACTGGAGCATGCTCACAAACAGACTGGAGCGTGCTCACAAACAGACTGGAGCGTGATCGCAAACAGACTGGAGCATGCTCACAAACAGACTGGAGCATGCTCACAAACAGACTGGAGCATGCTCACAAACAGACTGGAGCATGCTCACAAACAGACTGGAGCATGCTCACAAACAGACTGGAGCGTGCTCACAAACAGACTGGAGCGTGATCACAAACAGACTGGAGCATGCTCACAAACAGACTGGAGCATGCTCACAAACAGACTGGAGCATGCTCACAAACAGACTGGAGCATGCTCACAAATAGACTGAAGCGTGCTCACAAACAGACTGGAGCGTGCTCACAAACAGACTGGAGCATGCTCACAAACAGACTGGAGCATGCTCACAAACAGACTGGAGCATGCTCACAAACAGACTGGAGCGTGCTCACAAACAGACTGGAGCGTGATCACAAACAGACTGGAGCGTGATCACAAACAGACTGGAGCGTGATCACAAACAGACTGGAGCGTGATCACAACAACACAAGAGTTCCACTAGAGTTGGCCCGAACTCACTGTAGGACAGAAATGGCGGTCATCATCTGAGCCGACTCTTCCGTTAGCCCGCTGTGGTCGCGCTTGAAAAATTCCAACTGCTCGTTGAGGCATTTCCAGTTTCGCATGTGCTCAAGCAGCTTCTCAAGCAAAGATCGAAGCAGAACGGCGTCGCTCGAGCGAACCGTCGAACTCTGGTCCGGCGCTGCAATGATGAAACGGTGTGGGGGCGTTTCAGCAAGCAAGTCGAAAAAACTCACCGTTAACTTCTGATAGCTCAAAACTCGACAGCATTGAAGAGAATTAGAATTTCAAGATTATAAAACTTAAAGTTTGCGAAAGTGACCAGAAAGTTTTCTCGACTATGTGATTTTTAATACCTGGACATTGAATTCTAAAGCCCGTGTAAAAGTCTCCAGTGTAAAAGCCCCTGGTGCTAAAGCCCGTGGTGCTAAATCCCCTGGTGCTAAAGCCCCTGGTGCTGAAGCCCGTGGTGCTAAAGCCCGTGGTGCTAAAGCCCCTGGTGCTAAAGCCCGTGGTGCTAAAGCCCGTGGTGCTAAAGCCCCTGGTGCTAAAGCCCGTGGTGCTAAAGCCCGTGGTGCTAAAGCCCCTGGTGCTAAAGCCCGTGGTGCTAAAGCCCGTGGTGCTAAAGCCCCTGGTGCTAAAGCCCGTGGTGCTAAAGCCCCTGGTGCTAAAGCCCCTGGTGCTAAAGCCCCTGGTGCTAAAGCCCCTGGTGCTTAAGCCCCTGGTGCTAAAGCCCGTGGTGCTAAAGCCCCTAGTGCTAAAGCCCCTGGTACTAAAGCCCCTGGTGCTAAAGCCCGTGGTGCTAAAGCCCCTGGTGCTAAAGCCCGTGGTGCTAAAGCCCCTGGTGCTAAAGCCCGTGGTGCTAAAGCTCGTGGTGCTAAATCCCCTGGTGCTAAAGCCCCTGGTGCTGAAGCCCGTGGTGCTAAAGCCCGTGGTGCTAAAGCCCCTGGTGCTAAAGCCCGTGGTGCTAAAGCCCGTGGTGCTAAAGCCCCTGGTGCTAAAGCCCGTGGTGCTAAAGCCCGTGGTGCTAAAGCCCCTGGTGCTAAAGCCCGTGGTGCTAAAGCCCGTGGTGCTAAAGCCCGTGGTGCCAAAGCACCTGGAACTGGAGTTTGATTGAATTCTCAGATTGAATTACTGGAGTCCTTTGGTACCTTAAAGCCCATACCCGTTAGGTAGATTATTTGAAACGTAATTATCAGCATGAATAACTCACAACTGAGCACGAGTCGGTCTCGAACGGCTTGAACCGCTTCAACCAGCTGACTGCGCTGCTGGCCCTCGTCTCCCAGTAGGCCGTCACTGAGGGCTTCCTCCAGCTGGGTGAGAAAGTTCAGGAATGTCAGCTGAGCTGATGGCTCCGCAGTCTATAAGGGTGCAATGAAGAGCTTACTGTCTGATAAAATCTTATTATAGTTAAAAAGAAACTACGTTTGAAACAGATTTTAGTCAGCGTTAAACAGCTCACCACGGTGTCATTGCTGAGCAGCTTCTGCAAATAGTCGGAGTAGAACTGCGTCAGCCACTGCTGAACTTCGGTTAGCAGACTTGCCCACGTGTTGCGCAGCTTGCGTCGAATTCTAGAAAAGTTTTTTGTGTGTTAGGAACTTTTTAATTTAAAAAAGGTACTACGGAAGTGTAGAGGTCATTACGTTAAAAGTAATAAAAATCGTTTGTACAATAATTATCCCGACGAAAATCATTGCTCCAGTAGCTAGCCAAAAAATAATAACCTAACCGTAAATACCGGAAAACTTCTGTTTCTTAGAAAACAACAACAACAACAACCGACCCGACCCGATCCGGGATCAAGCCAAGCTGGAATCCGAGCAGATTCTGCATTGCCCACGCCGGGAATCGAACTGGATCAGAAACAAGCCCTGGCTTCCGAGAATCGAGGATCGGGTCACCCTTTGCGAGCACCTGACTCAGCCGGTCTCCAGGAACGATCCGCCAGAGACCAGGCGGTCGGCGACGGAAGACACCATTAAATCATGGGGCGACCGCAAGATCCACTATTTCACCGACGGATCTGCATCCGAAGGAACGGAGAATGGAGGGGCAGCCTGTGTGGCAGTCGCCCCTACTTCGGGCCAGGTGGTTTGGATTGAGGGAGCTGCTACCGGGCGCTGGTGTGGCTCGTTCCAAGCTGAACTCTCAGCTCTGCACCTCGCCCTGGACCACATCCTTGAGACTAAGCAGGACTCTGCCCTGATCCTCACCGACAGCCAATCGGCCATTGCGGCGCTCAGAGGTCGGCAGCACTCCCTGAACCCTCTGCTCGAGTCGCTCAAGCGCAAGCTGACGCAGGTGGAGAGCCACGCCGACGTGGTCCTGCAGTGGATCCCAGGTCATTCTGGGACTCCCGGTAACGAGAGAGCCGACACCGAGGCAAAGAACGCCTGTCTGCTCCCCAGGACCTTCTAGGGATCGACATCGAGGCCGCCCGAAGCCGCATACGCCGTCTCATCAACTATAAGCCTCTCCTGAATGACCGGCTGAAGCGGGTCTACAGCAAGACCCCCTCGATGCCTGCTCGCCCTCGCGCGCTTCAGGTTTCCATAGCTCAAATGCGTGCCGGTCACGATCCTTCTACGGCGTACTATCAGCACCGAATAGGCACTAGGGAGGATAGCAGATGCCTCCGGTGCGACCTCTTAGAAGACAAGGACCACTTCCTCGAATGTCCGGCCCTGGCCGGAGCTCGGCACGCGACGGACCTACACCAACTGGAGGACTTGGCCGATGGCGATCTGGTGGCTAGGTTCTTGGACTGCCTGCATAGGCAGCCCTAGACCACCTTCCGCAACACAACAACAACAACAACAACAACAACAACAACAACAACAACAACAACAACAACAACAACAACAACAACAACAACAAAGTACACTGGATAGTCTCCAGTGTCACAGGGTGCGTCTCAAGGCCAGAGTGCGAACATTGGCCGCTCCGCCGGCAGAGTCCAGGGCGCCGGCGTCAGCCAGCAGGCAGTCGACGAAACGCCGAGTGCGCGCCTGTCCTCGCCGGTAGGGTGCCTGCAGTGTCAGCAGCAGCACCTCCTGCACCGGCTCTGGGCAGTACGACTCGGCGCGGATGATGTGGCCTGCCAGCTGGAGTCGCCGACGGCGCAGCAGGTCACTTGGACGGGCCCGGCCGTCGCGGCGATAGAGTGCCGCGTTGGTGACTCGCTCGTCGCCGATCTTGAAGGCGGCGCGCAGCAGGCCAGCGTGCGCCGCGTCGACTTGATGTTCGAGCGAGTCTGTCAGCGTCCAGGTCTCGGCGTTGTAAAGCAGGCCGGTTTCGACTACCGCCTGAAACAAAGCCGCCCTCTGGCGGTCCGGAAGGGCCTCAGACTGCAGGACCGCCCTCACAGAGCGGAAGGCAGCCCAGGCAAGCCCGCGGCGACGACGCAGATCCTCGCGTACGTCGGGAACCAGACCACCGAGGTAGACGAACTAACTCTTAGAAAGTTATTTCAAAAACTTCTAAACACTACATTTAATGTAGCAGCGCCCTGGGCCTCCAATAATTTTTATCCACCCTCCCTTTCTCCTCTGTGATACCTGTGCCCCGAGATGAGCCATTGGGATGACTCATTGGGATGACTCATTGGGATGACTTATTGGGATGACTCATTGGGATGACTCTTTGGGATGACTAATTGGGATGACTTATTGGGATGACTTATTGGGATGACTCATTGGGATGACTCATTGGGATGACTCATTGGGATGACTCATTGGGATGACTCATTGGGATGACTCATTGGGATGACTCATTGGGATGACTCATTGGGATGACTCATTGGGATGACTCATTGGGATGACTCATTGGGATGACTCATTGGGATGACTCATTGGGATGACTCATTGGGATGACTCATTGGGATGACTCATTGGGATGACTCATTGGGATGAGTTATCACAATGACTCCTGCTTATCGCCCACCCGCTCCCCCGAGCACCAACCCCACCTGTTTTCTGTTGTTCGAAGTCAATCATGTGACAGCTTTACGACCGCCTATATGTGCCCAAGCTTTTCCCCGCCTGTTACATAATCCCCCATAATCAATAATTTTCTCCGCTTCTCCCTACCCCAATGTCTCCTCTAATCATAGCGCGGCTGGCGGGTGAACTCATCAGAGTTGCTTGATAACAGAGGTCAAGGACAGGTCACGGTCTTGCGTCACACATGATCTCGGGGCTATAAATAGGAGCTTGTCTTGAGCCCTGAGCGGCATCTTCCCCTCTCCTGTCCGCTGGGTTTCAGTCCCTCTTGCAGTTCTGTTTTCTCGCGACACCGAACCTTCCCTGAAAACTGAAAGCACCCGAACTGGCAACTTTTCCCAGCTTTTATCTGGACCGACCCTTGAATCTCCCCCCATTGCTCTTAGTCGTGTTATGAAGTGTGAGTAGAGAGTGCGCCTGTCACAAGGCATGGAATAGAAGCTGAGGATCAGAGTGGAGATCACCGAGTATGAGCCAAACCCAATCAAATAATCATAGCAGTAACAGTGCTTCTAAATAAGTCCCTGTAGAATGTGCACCACGAGAGAGCTCTGGAACCTGCACTTCCTCATCCCCCTGCCGCATCGAATCCATCTATATGAACTGGAAAGACATTAAAATGGCGTCATCTATTATCCACCCTCGAGATCCTGAGGCTTAGGAGGGAATTTTGGTCTAGAATTATCGCTTACCAGCTAGAAGATCCCCCTATGCAAAAATCCTCATTTCCAGCACGGACTAGACTGTCCTTGTATTACTCGCATGGAGTCCCTCAATCGGCCATCTCTAGTACAGTTGCGTCAAGAACCTTCGTCTGTTATACAGACCGGGAGTTCCGTCTCGTTTGTGGGAGTTTTCACCGGGTGTACTCCTGCACAGGTTACTGGTGGCGACCGCGCCTCTGGCGTGTACCTTCAAACAACCCGGGCCCGTTGTCAAGATAGTGGGACCTTGGCCGCAAAGTCAGCTACCGCACCATCCAGAAGTGGACAACGTCTTGGGGACACATGTCCTAAGCAATTTAGCGTCCCTAAAGTTACGGCATGTTTTTTTCGATTGACTCCTTTCATTGCATTCTTTCTGTTAATGTCTATTTGGTTATACATTAAAGTTATACGAAGAGTTAACCATTCGTTGGTGAGAATGCAAAATTTTTGGGGAAATCGGTGGGGAAATTAGGCTGACTCACACGACAGCCACTTCAACAGCCTCAGTGTCTGGCGGCGGCAGCCAGATGCAGATGCTGGGCACCTCCATCACTGTTCCATCGGCCTTGGCCACCTTCCAGTTGAATGAGTTTGAGTTGTCCAGTACTGTCACCTCCTCGGAGTTGTTCAGAGTGTTCTGGTGGGAGAGAATAGAATGCATAGTGAGCATAGGATGCATAGTGAGCATAGGATGCATCAGTGAGCATAGGATGCATCAGTGAGCATAGGATGCATCAGTGAGCATAGGATGCATAGTGAGCATAGGATGCATAGTGAGCATAGGATGCATCAGTGAGCATAGGATGCATCAGTGAGCATAGGATGCATCAGTGAGCATAGGATGCATCAGTGAGCATAGGATGCATAGTGAGTGAACATCGGAACATGCATATCCCACTGCAGACCCACATTGCAGACCCCACACTGCAGACCTCACACTGCAGACGTCACACTGCAGACCCAAGATTGCAGACCCCACACTGCAGACCCACATTGCAGACCCCACACTGCAGACCTCACACTGCAGACGTCACACTGCAGACCCAAGATTGCAGACCCCACACTGCAGACCCACATTGCAGACCCCACACTGCAGACGTCACACTGCAGACCCAAGATTGCAGACCCCACACTGCAGACCCCACATTGCAGACCTCAACTGCAGACCCCAACTGCAGACCTCACACTGCAGACGTCACACTGCAGACCCAAGATTGCAGACCCCACACTGCAGACCCACACTGCAGACCCACATTGCAGACCCAACACTGCAGACGTCACACTGCAGACCCAAGATTGCAGACCCCACACTGCAGACCCACATTGCAGACCCCACACTGCAGACCCCCCACTGCAGACGTCACACTGCAGACCCAAGATTGCAGACCCCACACTGCAGACCCCACACTGCAGACCCCAGATACGCATAAGCAAGCAAACCTCTCCATCGTCGAAACGGAAAATATTTCTGGCCGGATAGCCAACATCCACTGGCTGGCAGCGGCGGTACAGCGGCACCACGCTGTGACTCTTCGACATCAGCTGGTCGGTGCGCTGTGACAGCAGCAGCAGCTGTGAGTAGTTTTCCTGTAGAAAAGAGAAATATTTTTTAGGTTTCACGCCTTGATACCAGTACACCTATTAATGTTGCTAGTAGTCATCATTGCAAGTGGAGGTAAAAAGGTTTCCGACGTATAATGATGAGGACTGTGGATGGTAAAGTTATTTATTGGATTCTCACCCATCAGGGCCAACCCCCAAAGCACAGAGGGTGTTGTACATGCCTGAAGGTAAGAAAGTCAAAGGGCTGCTTGTACACGTACACCCTTTGTGAGCCCGTGTGCACGAGGGCGTGCCTCAACTCTGGTTGTGAGAGGATTTCGTACTCACAACCCTTCTGTGAATATTTCTTGTCTTTTTTCGCTGGACCATGAGCATTGGAGGAGGCCGCAACCCCTAAAGGGCGCCGCGATATACAGTGTCTTCGTGGGCGCCCCTGCCACTGTCTTCTGGGCCAGTGCAGCTCGTATGCCACATCCAACAGATGGCAAAAGTTAGTTATGGAGGGACAGCGGCCCGTTGGTCTTCCTCTGCGTTCCTCCACTGTATTTGCCTGCCGACCCATTGACACGAAATCCAATTTAATCCCATTTATCCCGTGAAATTTTTCGCAAGCACAGAAGAAACTCACACTCAAGACCGTGTTCATTCGCTGCATAGAGCTCAGCTGTCCTGTTGGCGGAATCGAACCAACGACTTGAGCGTTAGCCAGATTTCGCGAGTTGATCACCTCTTCAAGCTCGTTGGCTTCGTGATAGAACCATTGATAATCTGCCGAATTCTTCAGGTGCAGCTGGGTCAGCTCGCCGAGTCGAGTCACCCATTCCCAGGTCTGCGACACCTCGTTGCTGAGTTGCTGAAGTTTTGGGTTTAAGCAAACGCTTTGCAGGATTGATAGCTCTTATATAGTAAAAAGAAAGTCTGGGAAGTGACGTTTTGGGGAATAGTTAAAGAAAAATTCGTGATTTATCATACACCTGAGCACCGGAGTTATCTTATGTAAGCTATTGCATGGTTTTTGTTCCTAAACATCGATATATTCAATGCGACTCTGACTTTCTAGTCATCACTACTTGTAGTTCTGTGCTTTGCTCAGGCTTTTTTGCAAGTTCAACAAGCCATTTTTTATGAAATGCTACCACCGCGGCAATAAAGCAAATTTTAATGGCGAAATTTGAATTTTTGCATCTCTCAAGTGTATTCTTTCTGCGCTTTGAGCTTTGTAACTTTACAATAATGCCTCGTACTTTTCGAAACTTGTCAAGCTTGTAAGTGGATTTTGAACGAAGCACTATTTAAGTATTTCGCACCTTTTTCTCCAATAGTTCCGTGTTGTCACGCTGGGACAGAGCGATGGCCTGGCCTTCCACTTGGCGGCAGCACTCGGCTAGGTTGCTTTCAAGGCTGGAGATCTGTCTCAGGTAGGCGATAGCGTCCTTGTTGATTGACACTTGGCCGCGAGCCTGCTGCAGCTGCTGCGCGCAGGACGAATCTTCCAGAAGTAGCTTCTGCGCTTCGGACGATGAAGCGATCGCCAGCTGCTCTTCTAGGCTGGCAATCTTGGCAAGGAGCGACTCCTGCGTTCGGCTCTGGTGCAGCAGGGCTTGCTGGCTGCAGCCCAGTCGCGGCGAGGCGATCACGTCAGCGTTGGCCGTCAGCCAGGCTTGCGCCGCCTCGATTACATCGGGGTTGTCTGGCGTCTCCAGCGAAGCCATCGTTTGACAATGGCTGGAAAAGCGATGGAGGCGGTGAGGCGTTCTTGATTCACGTTTCAGATACAAGATTGACAGCTTTTGGTAGATAAACACGCGTGTCTATCTTTGTTGGCTGCCTTCTGGGACTATTTGATACGTGTTCTTTCTGTGGCGTGGAATGCGCTGGGGGGTTCATTCTGGAGCTCGACATGCACTGTGGTTCATTCTGGAGTGTGACAATGCCCTGGGGGTTCATTCTGGGGATGTGACAATGCCCTGGGGGTTTATTCTGGGGATGTGACGATTCCCTGGGCGTTCATTCTGGGGATGTGACAATGCCCTGGGGGTTCATTCTGGGGATGTGACGATTCCCTGGGCGTTTATTCTGGGGATGTGACAATGCTCTGGGCGTTTATTCTGGGGATGTGACAATGCTCTGGGCGTTTATTCTGGGGATGTGACGATTCCCTGGGCGTTTATTCTGGGGATGTGACAATGCTCTGGGCGTTTATTCTGGGGATGTGACGATTCCCTGGGCGTTTATTCTTGGGATGTGACAATGCTCTGGGCGTTTATTCTGGGGATGTGACAATGCCCTGGGCGTTTATTCTGGGGATGTGACGATTCCCTGGGCGTTTATTCTGGGGATGTGACAATGCTCTGGGGGATCCATTCTGGGGATGGGACAATGCTCTGGGGGATCCATTCTGGGGATGGGACAATGCTCTGGGGGATCCATTCTGGGGATGGGACAATGCTCTGGGGGATCCATTCTGGGAATGTGACAATGCTCTGGGGGATTCATTCTGGCGATGTGACAATGCTCTGGGGGATTCATTCTGGCGATGTGACAATGCTCTGGGGGATTCATTCTGGGGATGTGACAATGCGCTGGGGAGTTTATTCTGGGGATGTGACAATGCGCTGGGTTCATTCTGAGGATGTGATAATGCGCTAATTAAATATACAATGTGTAGCATGTAAATAATCTGAATTCAAAACTTCAAATCGTTTCAGTAAGGAATAACTTGAAAACTTACCTCACAAAAAATTAATAGAAATTGAACCTTTTTGAAACTGTTTTGCAATTGAATGCTTGCAGGGTTTGAAACTGTTAGCAGGGTTTTTAGTATTGAAGTTAATGCCTTGCCTTGTATTCGGGGCTTGGTAAGGCTGCTTTTATGCTTGACAGACTCTGAACCAGCTTCTCAATTTTATTCTGTATGTCCGCCTGAGACTCTGAGCTCAACTACACACTCCAGAGAAAGAGAGAGAGAGAGAGAGAGAGAGACCTGCCAGTTAAACGAACCATAAAATTCTAAATGTCTATTGTATTCACTGGTCCACGGAGTCTGCCTATGAGTAAATACGCCATTGAAGCCCAGAGCTGTCTACATCAATAGAGGTGCACAAACTTCACGGCGAAACGTGCTCTCAGCAAAATGCCGCGGGCAACTTGCTGGATCAGGTGAGATGGAGACAGACAGAGAGAGAATAAAAGTTTCAAAATAAGCAAACGCTATTGTTCAATTCGCATCGAAGGGCCGGCGAAACGAAGAAGAAGCAACAATCGCCCTCCTATGGGTTGCAGCGGGGCAGCAGAGCTGCTGCAAGACGGGCGTAGAAAGGCAAAGAAAATTGCAGAAGAAAAAACTTTGAGCATTTCGGCAGAAACCAACGGTAAGAGTGAGCACTGCCCACTCGGTCAAAGGTATTTGGCTGCATGGTTTAAATCCAAGCAAAAGCTCCTAAAGCTTGCAGGTTGATGAGTGCAATTCTACACTTCACTTTAGCTCCTGTAGACAGACATTATTTACTCTGGTTTGCAGCCACTGCAGCAGATTAAAGATGCGAGGTTTTAAGACAGCCGTAAACAGTTAACCAGACAAGGGAAACATTGGAAAAACTGAAATCAAAGGGTGCCATACCTAGGCATTCCAATCGTGGGATTATTTAGGGAATGAAATTTTTAGGGATTTGGTATCAGTCGGGATCCCGAAATTTCATGGCTTTAATGCCGGGATTGCTCCGGTTAGAACATTTTTTTCATTGTGGTACCAGCGTATTTTTAGGATTTTTATAATATAATACAATTTGATCAGCCGCAGCTATTGCGCGGCGCATCTGAAGGCTGCGTACGGCTGTTCAGTCCAAGGACTGGGGGGTCGCCACACACACCCTCAATTACCCCAGCTAATGCTGGCACCCATTGTACAGCTGGGTGAACTGAAGCAATGCAGAGTTGAGTGTTTTGCTCAATGTCAAGGACACAAATTGTTCTGAGTGGGTCAGGAATCGAACCCTCGACCTTCCAGTCGTGAGTCCGACGGTTCAACCACTAGACTACAATCCCAGCCTCGTAGAGTCTTAATTTTTAGCATTTTTATAAAAGTGTACAGACTATATTTAAAAGGGAACAAAGTCTGCAGCATTTGCTTTTTCGCAGTGGTCCTAGTGATTGCCAATTTTATCAGTATTCTAGACCTACCTACAAAGCACCAACAAAACTGAAAATCTTCCATAGGCATGAAGGCTTTAGAATAGAAAATATTGGGGGTATGGGAGCCCACATTCTTCACCATAGACAAGTTTTATCAAGGATTCATCACAACTCGATTCAATGACCTCCTTCGACCTCCTTAGCTCCTCAGCTTAAACACAATTTGACTTGATTTGCCAAACTCAGTTCAGCTTGACCATGAATAGAGCTGATGCATTTGTGTGTGACATGGCCAAAGCAGGTTATGCAATGAAGGAAATCAAGGAGGCCCTGTACAAAGCCCACAAAGTCGGAGAGACAGATCTGCCGCCTAATTTGACAGGTGAAAGAGGGAGTTGGCACCAAAGGCCAGCGGAAGTTCAACCCGAAGAAGACCAAACGCTCGGTCAGACAATCACTCCTGTTCAGACAGCAGTGGAGTCGAGCCGTCGTGTAAAAATGGAGGAATTGGCAGCCGAATTCAGCCTCTCTGTCAGACCTGTCCACTTGATTGTCCACGAAGATCTTGACCTGGCCAAGCAGCAACGGTTTTCCATTGGGATAATGTCCGTCGATGATTAGGTCCGTTCAACAGAAAGCGTGAGGAATTTTCTGGAGAGATACTTGATCCATGTACTTCCTCATCCGCTGTACTTGCCAGATTTGGCTCCCGGATACTTCTGGCTCTTTCGTAAAGCAAAACAAGAGTTATCGGTCATCCAGCTTGCTGACAACTCAGTCAGTAACGAGTTGGAACGGGTTATGCGAGGTCTCCCAGCAGAAGCATTTGTTCTGGATTCAAGGATACTGGAGGCAGATTCAAGGATACTGGAGGCAGATTCAAGGATACTGAAGGCAGATTCAAGGATACTGGAAGCAGATTCAAGGATACTGGAGGCAGATTCAAGGATACTGAAGGCAGATTCAAGGATACTGGAAGCAGATTCAAGGATACTGAAGGCACATTCAAGGATCAAAGAGGCAGATTCAATGCTAAGGGAGCAAAGGGATATGAGTTAAAAAGAGTAAAATTCCAAAAATTTTCAAGTTAAGAACTTCACGTCGTTTAATGGGCTCAATAGGGGCTTTATATTTATTAAAAATAAAGTCACACAGGTTAAGCTGGCATTCTAGATTCTGGCGCCAAAGGCATAACTTTGATAAATTTGCTATCAAGTAACTAAATACGAAAAAGCTGAAGAGAGAAATATGTTATTAGAAAAAGCACGAATAAGTTTTTGTTATAAGTAGAGGGTGAAAAAGATCGGGGCACACGAGGGCGAATGTTAGACTTAATCATTTATAATCAAAATCACTCTATAGATTAGCAAGTTATTAAAAACTTTTGCTCAGGTAGCCAAAAATTTAATTTAGTCAATATTCAAAATAAAAAGCAGTATAGCTGCTAATAATACAATTCTGTTTACTTCTTCGTTGGTTATTGATATTGTCGCAGGCCCTGTTTCATAGATTCTACAGTTTTTATCAATTTTGTTTTACTTTCGGGATTGCTTTATTCAATCAACGATTTCGTCATTTAACTTTTTCGGAAAAGCTTGTCACTTGTCAGGGCTTGTCACTTGGGGGCTTGTCACTTGTCAGGGCTTGTCACTTGTCAGGGCTTGTCACTTGTCAAGGCTTGTCACTTGTCAGGGCTTGTCACTTGTCAGGACTGGTCACTTGTCAGGACTGGTCACTTGTCAGGGCTTGTCACTTGTCAGGGCTTGTCACTTGTCAGGGCTTGTCACTTGTCAGGGCTTAAAATAATCAATTTTAACCTAACTGTTTCATCTCTAGCAGCACTGCGGCAGAAAAGAAATATTAGTGCAGACAGATAAGCGTTCAAGATTATCGGGTTACCAGATATTCGATCCAAGTGCTGAATAAAGCTACAAAAATATAATACAATGTTCGCAAATGATTGATCATATCGAATTAGTCAAATCCTTCGAAAACACCATCGTCGCTGCGCAAATCCAGCTGTGAACCACGCGGAGTCCGGCTCCAGGTCAACCTGGCAGTAATTGGCACACCCAGCTGGGTCCGAGCACTGCTGCCGGAGTCAGTCGATCCCAATGCGGTTCTTTCGCGTCTTGTTACACCCAGCTGGGCCCGGGCACTGCTGACGGAGTCGGTTGATTCCAATGCAGTTCCTTCGCGCCTTGTTACACCCAGCTGGGTCCGAGCACTGCTGACGGAGTCGGTCGATTCCAATGAAGTTCCTTCACGCCTTGTTACACCCAGCTGTGCCCGGGCACTGCTGACGGAGTCAGTCGATCCCAATGCGGTTCCTTCGCGCCTTGTTACACCCAGCTGTGCCCGGGCACTGCTGACGGAGTCGGTCGATCCCAATGCGGTTCCTTCGCGCCTTGTTACACCTAGCTGGGTGCGAGCACTGCTGACGGAATCAGTCGGTCCCAATGCCGTTCGTTCATGCCTTGTTACACCCAGCTGGGCCCGGGCACTGCTGACGGAGTCGGTCGATTCCAATGCAGTTCCTTCACGCCTTGTTACACCCAGCTGGGCCCGGGCACTGCTGACGGAGTCGGTCGATTCCAATGAAGTTCCTTCACGCCTTGTTACACCCAGCTGTGCCCGGGCACTGCTGACGGAGTCAGTCGATCCCAATGCGGTTCCTTCGCGCCTTGTTACACCCAGCTGTGCCCGGGCACTGCTGACGGAGTCAGTCGATTCCAATGCAGTTCCTTCGCGCCTTGTTACATCCAGCTGGGTGCGAGCACTGCTGGCGGAATCAGTCGGTCCCAATGCCGTTCGTTCATGCCTTGTTACACCCAGCTGTGCCCGGGCACTGCTGACGGAGTCGGTCGATTCCAATTCAGTTCCTTCGCGCCTTGTTACACCCAGCTGGGTCCGAGCACTGCTGACGGAGTCAGTCGATCCCAATGCGCTTCGTTCGCGTCTTGTTACGCTGGCTTCTAGACGGGCGTGCGGCGCTGACACAGTCTCCGGCTTAACTGACACTAAAATACTGTTTAACTGCACCTCGTAGCAACAGCCGCTACTCGAAACGAACGAAGCCGACTCATTTGGGACAATTGAGGCGTCGAATTTCAGTATGGCGGCACGAAACTCCTTGGACTCCTCGATGCAGGCATGGGTGCTGCAAATTTCCTTAGCAGCAAAACTCTCCCAGTGGCTTCCAGAAGATCTTATCAAAACCTGATCCTGCTTTTTTACGCTAGCACTTCCGGTTTTGAACAACCAAAACGATCCGCTGTTCTTTGAGAGCACTCTATAGTTAGCCTTAACAATGGCTTCTTCAGTGATAGCTCGGACAGAAACATAACTATCCCGAACAGGGACCTCTAAAGCCGCTTCGCAAAATCCAAATTTGTTGCTATTACAACAGCGAATACCAGCGTCGGAGGTAAAGGATTCTTTGTGACAACCCGTGGCACGCAGCTCAGGAAGAGCCTTAACAAAAGATTCCACGTATTTCCTTCCAAAAACACACGAGCCTTCAACCGATTCAAAACAAAGCGAACCTTCAAATGACACAACTTTTGGTATGTAACAAGCCTTAATTCCATTTCCAATCATAACCACTTTCTTCGACATATCGACACACACCGAAGAATTCTTAGCTTTAACTTCTGCTCGAGCCGAGCCATGCTCGAAAGAGAACTCGAGCGAGCTGGCGCATGCTTCCAATTTCGGCTCGTCCTTGTAGCGTACCGACCCGTCTGATGTAAGCAGCATCTCACAGACGCCCATGTCCTCCACATCCTGTTTCGCTCGAACGGAGCCGACCATGAAGGATGTCTCAAGGAACGAAGCGCATTCTCTCACTTCAAGCTCTTCCTTGTAGCGTACCGACCCGACTGATGTCTGCAGCATCTCACAGACGCCCATGTCCTCCACATCCTGTTTCGCTCGAACGGAGCCGACCATGAAGGATGTCTCAAGGAACGAAGCGCATTCTCTCACTTCTAGCTCTTCTTTGTAGCGCATTGTCGAGTCCGATGTCTGCAGCATCTCATAGACGCCCATGTCCTCCACATCCTGTTTCGCTCGAACGGAGCCGACCATGACCGAAGTCTCGAGGAAGGATGCGCACTCTCTTACTTCAAGCTCTTCCTTGTAGCGTACCGACCCGACTGATGTCTGCAGCATCTCACAGACGCCCATGCCCTCCACATCCTGTTTCGCTCGAACGGAGCCGACCATGAAGGATGTCTCAAGGAACGAAGCGCATTCTCTCACTTCTAGCTCTTCTTTGTAGCGCATTGTCGAGTCCGATGTCTGCAGCATCTCACAGAAGCCCATGCCGTCTACTTCTTGTTTCGCTCGAACGGAGCCGACCATGACCGAAGTCTCGAGGAAGGATGCGCACTCTCTTACTCCAAGCTCTTCTTTGTAGCGTACCGACCCGACTGATGTCTGCAGCATCTCACAGACGCCCATGTCCTCCACATCCTGTTTCGCTCGAACGGAGCCGACCATGAAGGATGTCTCAAGGAACGAAGCGCATTCTCTCACTTCTAGCTCTTCTTTGTAGCGCATTGTCGAGTCCGATGTCTGCAGCATCTCACAGACGCCCATGTCCTCCACATCCTGTTTCGCTCGAACGGAGCCGACCATGAAGGATGTCTCAAGGAACGAAGCGCATTCTCTCACTTCTAGCTCTTCTTTGTAGCGCATTGTCGAGTCCGATGTCTGCAGCATCTCACAGACGCCCATGTCCTCCACATCCTGTTTCGCTCGAACGGAGCCGACCATGACCGAAGTCTCGAGGAAGGATGCGCACTCTCTTACTTCAAGCTCTTCCTTGTAGCGTACCGACCCGACTGATGTCTGCAGCATCTCACAGACGCCCATGTCCTCCACATCCTGTTTCGCTCGAACGGAGCCGACCATGAAGGATGTCTCAAGGAACGAAGCGCATTCTCTCACTTCTAGCTCTTCTTTGTAGCGCATTGTCGAGTCCGATGTCTGCAGCATCTCACAGACGCCCATGTCCGTCCTACTTCTGTTTCGCTCGAACGGAGCCGACCATGACCGAAGTCTCGAGGAAGGATGCGCACTCTCTTACTTCAAGCTCTTCCTTGTAGCGTACCGACCCGACTGATGTCTGCAGCATCTCACAGACGCCCATGTCCTCCACATCCTGTTTCGCTCGAACGGAGCCGACCATGAAGGATGTCTCAAGGAACGAAGCGCATTCTCTCACTTCTAGCTCTTCTTTGTAGCGCATTGTCGAGTCCGATGTCTGCAGCATCTCACAGAAGCCCATGCTGTCTACTTCTTGTTTCGCTCGAACGGAGCCGACCATGACCGAAGTCTCGAGGAAGGATGCGCACTCTCTTACTCCAAGCTCTTCCTTGTAGCGTACCGACCCGACTGATGTCTGCAGCATCTCACAGACGCCCATGTCCTCCACATCCTGTTTCGCTCGAACGGAGCCGACCATGAAGGATGTCTCAAGGAACGAAGCGCATTCTCTCACTTCCAGCTCTTCTTTGTAGCGCATGTCGAGTCCGATGTCTGCAGCATCTCACAGAGCCCATGCCGTCTACTTCTGTTTCGCTCGAACGGAGCCGACCATGACCGAAGTCTCGAGGAAGGATGCGCACTCTCTTACTTCAAGCTCTTCCTTGTAGCGTACCGACCCGACTGATGTCTGCAGCATCTCACAGACGCCCATGTCCTCCACATCCTGTTTCGCTCGAACGGAGCCGACCATGAAGGATGTCTCAAGGAACGAAGCGCATTCTCTCACTTCTAGCTCTTCTTTGTAGCGCATTGTCGAGTCCGATGTCTGCAGCATCTCACAGAAGCCCATGCCTCTACTTCTTGTTTCGCTCGAACGGAGCCGACCATGACCGAAGTCTCGAGGAAGGATGCGCACTCTCTTACTTCAAGCTCTTCCTTGTAGCGTACCGACCCGACTGATGTCTGCAGCATCTCACAGACGCCCATGTCCTCCACATCCTGTTTCGCTCGAACGGAGCCGACCATGAAGGATGTCTCAAGGAACGAAGCGCATTCTCTCACTTCTAGCTCTTCTTTGTAGCGCATTGTCGAGTCCGATGTCTGCAGCATCTCACAGACGCCCATGTCCTCCACATCCTGTTTCGCTCGAACGGAGCCGACCATGAAGGATGTCTCAAGGAACGAAGCGCATTCTCTCACTTCTAGCTCTTCTTTGTAGCGCATTGTCGAGTCCGATGTCTGCAGCATCTCACAGACGCCCATGTCCTCCACATCCTGTTTCGCTCGAACGGAGCCGACCATGACCGAAGTCTCGAGGAAGGATGCGCACTCTCTTACTTCAAGCTCTTCCTTGTAGCGTACCGACCCGACTGATGTCTGCAGCATCTCACAGACGCCCATGTCCTCCACATCCTGTTTCGCTCGAACGGAGCCGACCATGAAGGATGTCTCAAGGAACGAAGCGCATTCTCTCACTTCAGCTCTTCTTTGTAGCGCATTGTCGAGTCCGATGTCTGCAGCATCTCACAGACGCCCATGCCGTCTACATCTGTTTCGCTCGAACGGAGCCGACCATGACCGAAGTCTCGAGGAAGGATGCGCACTCTCTTACTTCAAGCTCTTCCTTGTAGCGTACCGACCCGACTGATGTCTGCAGCATCTCACAGACGCCCATGTCCTCCACATCCTGTTTCGCTCGAACGGAGCCGACCATGAAGGATGTCTCAAGGAACGAAGCGCATTCTCTCACTTCTAGCTCTTCTTTGTAGCGCATTGTCGAGTCCGATGTCTGCAGCATCTCACAGACGCCCATGTCCTCCACATCCTGTTTCGCTCGAACGGAGCCGACCATGACCGAAGTCTCGAGGAAGGATGCGCACTCTCTTACTTCAAGCTCTTCCTTGTAGCGTACCGACCCGACTGATGTCTGCAGCATCTCACAGACGCCCATGTCCTCCACATCCTGTTTCGCTCGAACGGAGCCGACCATGAAGGATGTCTCAAGGAACGAAGCGCATTCTCTCACTTCAGCTCTTCTTTGTAGCGCATTGTCGAGTCCGATGTCTGCAGCATCTCACAGACGCCCATGCCGTCTACTTCTGTTTCGCTCGAACGGAGCCGACCATGACCGAAGTCTCGAGGAAGGATGCGCACTCTCTTACTTCAAGCTCTTCCTTGTAGCGTACCGACCCGACTGATGTCTGCAGCATCTCACAGACGCCCATGTCCTCCACATCCTGTTTCGCTCGAACGGAGCCGACCATGAAGGATGTCTCAAGGAACGAAGCGCATTCTCTCACTTCTAGCTCTTCTTTGTAGCGCATTGTCGAGTCCGATGTCTGCAGCATCTCACAGACGCCCATGTCCTCCACATCCTGTTTCGCTCGAACGGAGCCGACCATGAAGGATGTCTCAAGGAACGAAGCGCATTCTCTCACTTCTAGCTCTTCTTTGTAGCGCATTGTCGAGTCCGATGTCTGCAGCATCTCACAGACGCCCATGTCCTCCACATCCTGTTTCGCTCGAACGGAGCCGACCATGACCGAAGTCTCGAGGAAGGATGCGCACTCTCTTACTTCAAGCTCTTCCTTGTAGCGTACCGACCCGACTGATGTCTGCAGCATCTCACAGACGCCCATGTCCTCCACATCCTGTTTCGCTCGAACGGAGCCGACCATGACCGAAGTCTCGAGGAAGGATGCGCACTCTCTTACTTCAAGCTCTTCTTTGTAGCGTACCGACCCGACTGATGTCTGCAGCATCTCACAGACGCCCATGTCCTCCACATCCTGTTTCGCTCGAACGGAGCCGACCATGAAGGATGTCTCAAGGAACGAAGCGCATTCTCTCACTTCAGCTCTTCTTTGTAGCGCATTGTCGAGTCCGATGTCTGCAGCATCTCACAGACGCCCATGTCCTCCACATCCTGTTTCGCTCGAACGGAGCCGACCATGACCGAAGTCTCGAGGAAGGATGCGCACTCTCTTACTTCAAGCTCTTCCTTGTAGCGTACCGACCCGACTGATGTCTGCAGCATCTCACAGACGCCCATGTCCTCCACATCCTGTTTCGCTCGAACGGAGCCGACCATGAAGGATGTCTCAAGGAACGAAGCGCATTCTCTCACTTCAGCTCTTCTTTGTAGCGCATTGTCGAGTCCGATGTCTGCAGCATCTCACAGACGCCCATGCCTCACATCTGTTTCGCTCGAACGGAGCCGACCATGACCGAAGTCTCAAGGAAGGATGCGCACTCTCTTACTTCAAGCTCTTCCTTGTAGCGTACCGACCCGACTGATGTCTGCAGCATCTCACAGACGCCCATGTCCTCCACATCCTGTTTCGCTCGAACGGAGCCGACCATGAAGGATGTCTCAAGGAACGAAGCGCATTCTCTCACTTCTAGCTCTTCTTTGTAGCGCATTGTCGAGTCCGATGTCTGCAGCATCTCACAGACGCCCATGTCCTCACTTCTGTTTCGCTCGAACGGAGCCGACCATGACGAAGTCTCGAGGAAGGATGCGCACTCTCTTACTTCAAGCTCTTCCTTGTAGCGTACCGACCCGACTGATGTCTGCAGCATCTCACAGACGCCCATGTCCTCCACATCCTGTTTCGCTCGAACGGAGCCGACCATGACCGAAGTCTCGAGGAAGGATGCGCACTCTCTTACTTCAAGCTCTTCTTTGTAGCGTACCGACCCGACTGATGTCTGCAGCATCTCACAGACGCCCATGTCCTCCACATCCTGTTTCGCTCGAACGGAGCCGACCATGAAGGATGTCTCAAGGAACGAAGCGCATTCTCTCACTTCTAGCTCTTCTTGTAGCGCATTGTCGAGTCCGATGTCTGCAGCATCTCACAGACGCCCATGTCCTCCACATCCTGTTTCGCTCGAACGGAGCCGACCATGACCGAAGTCTCGAGGAAGGATGCGCACTCTCTTACTTCAAGCTCTTCCTTGTAGCGTACCGACCCGACTGATGTCTGCAGCATCTCACAGACGCCCATGTCCTCCACATCCTGTTTCGCTCGAACGGAGCCGACCATGAAGGATGTCTCAAGGAACGAAGCGCATTCTCTCACTTCAGCTCTTCTTTGTAGCGCATTGTCGAGTCCGATGTCTGCAGCATCTCACAGACGCCCATGTCCTACATCTGTTTCGCTCGAACGGAGCCGACCATGACCGAAGTCTCGAGGAAGGATGCGCACTCTCTTACTTCAAGCTCTTCCTTGTAGCGTACCGACCCGACTGATGTCTGCAGCATCTCACAGACGCCCATGTCCTCCACATCCTGTTTCGCTCGAACGGAGCCGACCATGAAGGATGTCTCAAGGAACGAAGCGCATTCTCTCACTTCTAGCTCTTCTTTGTAGCGCATTGTCGAGTCCGATGTCTGCAGCATCTCACAGACGCCCATGCCTCACATCCTGTTTCGCTCGAACGGAGCCGACCATGACCGAAGTCTCGAGGAAGGATGCGCACTCTCTTACTTCAAGCTCTTCCTTGTAGCGTACCGACCCGACTGATGTCTGCAGCATCTCACAGACGCCCATGTCCTCCACATCCTGTTTCGCTCGAACGGAGCCGACCATGAAGGATGTCTCAAGGAACGAAGCGCATTCTCTCACTTCTAGCTCTTCTTTGTAGCGCATTGTCGAGTCCGATGTCTGCAGCATCTCACAGACGCCCATGTCCTCCACATCCTGTTTCGCTCGAACGGAGCCGACCATGACCGAAGTCTCGAGGAAGGATGCGCACTCTCTTACTTCAAGCTCTTCCTTGTAGCGTACCGACCCGACTGATGTCTGCAGCATCTCACAGACGCCCATGTCCTCCACATCCTGTTTCGCTCGAACGGAGCCGACCATGAAGGATGTCTCAAGGAACGAAGCGCATTCTCTCACTTCTAGCTCTTCTTTGTAGCGCATTGTCGAGTCCGATGTCTGCAGCATCTCACAGACGCCCATGTCCTCCACATCCTGTTTCGCTCGAACGGAGCCGACCATGACCGAAGTCTCGAGGAAGGATGCGCACTCTCTTACTTCAAGCTCTTCCTTGTAGCGTACCGACCCGACTGATGTCTGCAGCATCTCACAGACGCCCATGTCCTCCACATCCTGTTTCGCTCGAACGGAGCCGACCATGAAGGATGTCTCAAGGAACGAAGCGCATTCTCTCACTTCTAGCTCTTCTTTGTAGCGCATTGTCGAGTCCGATGTCTGCAGCATCTCACAGACGCCCATGTCCTCCACATCCTGTTTCGCTCGAACGGAGCCGACCATGACCGAAGTCTCGAGGAAGGATGCGCACTCTCTTACTTCAAGCTCTTCCTTGTAGCGTACCGACCCGACTGATGTCTGCAGCATCTCACAGACGCCCATGTCCTCCACATCCTGTTTCGCTCGAACGGAGCCGACCATGACCGAAGTCTCGAGGAAGGATGCGCACTCTCTTACTTCAAGCTCTTCCTTGTAGCGTACCGACCCGACTGATGTCTGCAGCATCTCACAGACGCCCATGTCCTCCACATCCTGTTTCGCTCGAACGGAGCCGACCATGAAGGATGTCTCAAGGAACGAAGCGCATTCTCTCACTTCTAGCTCTTCTTTGTAGCGCATTGTCGAGTCCGATGTCTGCAGCATCTCACAGACGCCCATGTCCTCCACATCCTGTTTCGCTCGAACGGAGCCGACCATGACCGAAGTCTCGAGGAAGGATGCGCACTCTCTTACTTCAAGCTCTTCCTTGTAGCGTACCGACCCGACTGATGTCTGCAGCATCTCACAGACGCCCATGTCCTCCACATCCTGTTTCGCTCGAACGGAGCCGACCATGAAGGATGTCTCAAGGAACGAAGCGCATTCTCTCACTTCAGCTCTTCTTTGTAGCGCATTGTCGAGTCCGATGTCTGCAGCATCTCACAGACGCCCATGTCCTCCACATCCTGTTTCGCTCGAACGGAGCCGACCATGAAGGATGTCTCAAGGAAGGAGCGCATTCTCTTACTTCAAGCTCTTCTTGTAGCGCGTCGAGTCCGATGTCTGCAGCATCTCACAGACGCCCATGTCCTCCACATCCTGTTTCGCTCGAACGGAGCCGACCATGAAGGATGTCTCAAGGAACGAAGCGCATTCTCTCACTTCTAGCTCTTCTTTGTAGCGCATTGTCGAGTCCGATGTCTGCAGCATCTCACAGACGCCCATGTCCTCCACATCCTGTTTCGCTCGAACGGAGCCGACCATGACCGAAGTCTCGAGGAAGGATGCGCACTCTCTTACTTCAAGCTCTTCTTGTAGCGTACCGACCCGACTGATGTCTGCAGCATCTCACAGACGCCCATGTCCTCCACATCCTGTTTCGCTCGAACGGAGCCGACCATGAAGGATGTCTCAAGGAACGAAGCGCATTCTCTCACTTCTAGCTCTTCTTTGTAGCGCATTGTCGAGTCCGATGTCTGCAGCATCTCACAGACGCCCATGTCCTCCACATCCTGTTTCGCTCGAACGGAGCCGACCATGAAGGAGTCTCAAGGAACGAGCGCATTCTCTCACTTCAAGCTCTTCTTTGTAGCGCATTGTCGAGTCCGATGTCTGCAGCATCTCACAGACGCCCATGTCCTCCACATCCTGTTTCGCTCGAACGGAGCCGACCATGAGAAGTCTCAAGGAACGAGCGCATTCTCTCACTTCAAGCTCTTCTTTGTAGCGCGTACCGACCGACTGATGTCTGCAGCATCTCACAGACGCCCATGTCCTCCACATCCTGTTTCGCTCGAACGGAGCCGACCATGACCGAAGTCTCGAGGAAGGATGCGCACTCTCTTACTTCAAGCTCTTCTTTGTAGCGTACCGACCCGACTGATGTCTGCAGCATCTCACAGACGCCCATGTCCTCCACATCCTGTTTCGCTCGAACGGAGCCGACCATGAAGGATGTCTCAAGGAACGAAGCGCATTCTCTCACTTCTAGCTCTTCTTTGTAGCGCATTGTCGAGTCCGATGTCTGCAGCATCTCACAGACGCCCATGTCCTCCACATCCTGTTTCGCTCGAACGGAGCCGACCATGACCGAAGTCTCGAGGAAGGATGCGCACTCTCTTACTTCAAGCTCTTCTTGTAGCGTACCGACCCGACTGATGTCTGCAGCATCTCACAGACGCCCATGTCCTCCACATCCTGTTTCGCTCGAACGGAGCCGACCATGAAGGATGTCTCAAGGAACGAAGCGCATTCTCTCACTTCTAGCTCTTCTTTGTAGCGCATTGTCGAGTCCGATGTCTGCAGCATCTCACAGACGCCCATGTCCTCCACTTCTTGTTTCGCTCGAACGGAGCCGACCATGACCGAAGTCTCAAGGAAGGATGCGCACTCTCTTACTTCAAGCTCTTCCTTGTAGCGTACCGACCCGACTGATGTCTGCAGCATCTCACAGACGCCCATGTCCTCCACATCCTGTTTCGCTCGAACGGAGCCGACCATGAAGGATGTCTCAAGGAACGAAGCGCATTCTCTCACTTCCAGCTCTTCTTTGTAGCGCATTGTCGAGTCCGATGTCTGCAGCATCTCACAGACGCCCATGTCCTCCACATCCTGTTTCGCTCGAACGGAGCCGACCATGACGAAGTCTCGAGGAAGGATGCGCACTCTCTTACTTCAAGCTCTTCTTGTAGCGTACCGACCCGACTGATGTCTGCAGCATCTCACAGACGCCCATGTCCTCCACATCCTGTTTCGCTCGAACGGAGCCGACCATGACCGAAGTCTCGAGGAAGGATGCGCACTCTCTTACTTCAAGCTCTTCTTGTAGCGTACCGACCCGACTGATGTCTGCAGCATCTCACAGACGCCCATGTCCTCCACATCCTGTTTCGCTCGAACGGAGCCGACCATGAAGGATGTCTCAAGGAACGAAGCGCATTCTCTCACTTCTAGCTCTTCTTTGTAGCGCATTGTCGAGTCCGATGTCTGCAGCATCTCACAGACGCCCATGTCCTCCACATCCTGTTTCGCTCGAACGGAGCCGACCATGACCGAAGTCTCGAGGAAGGATGCGCACTCTCTTACTTCAAGCTCTTCCTTGTAGCGTACCGACCCGACTGATGTCTGCAGCATCTCACAGACGCCCATGTCCTCCACATCCTGTTTCGCTCGAACGGAGCCGACCATGAAGGATGTCTCAAGGAACGAAGCGCATTCTCTCACTTCTAGCTCTTCTTTGTAGCGCATTGTCGAGTCCGATGTCTGCAGCATCTCACAGACGCCCATGCCTCACATCCTGTTTCGCTCGAACGGAGCCGACCATGACCGAAGTCTCGAGGAAGGATGCGCACTCTCTTACTTCAAGCTCTTCCTTGTAGCGTACCGACCCGACTGATGTCTGCAGCATCTCACAGACGCCCATGTCCTCCACATCCTGTTTCGCTCGAACGGAGCCGACCATGAAGGATGTCTCAAGGAACGAAGCGCATTCTCTCACTTCTAGCTCTTCTTTGTAGCGCATTGTCGAGTCCGATGTCTGCAGCATCTCACAGACGCCCATGCCGTCTACATCTGTTTCGCTCGAACGGAGCCGACCATGACCGAAGTCTCGAGGAAGGATGCGCACTCTCTTACTTCAAGCTCTTCCTTGTAGCGTACCGACCCGACTGATGTCTGCAGCATCTCACAGACGCCCATGTCCTCCACATCCTGTTTCGCTCGAACGGAGCCGACCATGAAGGATGTCTCAAGGAACGAAGCGCATTCTCTCACTTCTAGCTCTTCTTTGTAGCGCATTGTCGAGTCCGATGTCTGCAGCATCTCACAGACGCCCATGCCTCTACATCTGTTTCGCTCGAACGGAGCCGACCATGACCGAAGTCTCGAGGAAGGATGCGCACTCTCTTACTTCAAGCTCTTCCTTGTAGCGTACCGACCCGACTGATGTCTGCAGCATCTCACAGACGCCCATGTCCTCCACATCCTGTTTCGCTCGAACGGAGCCGACCATGAAGGATGTCTCAAGGAACGAAGCGCATTCTCTCACTTCTAGCTCTTCTTTGTAGCGCATTGTCGAGTCCGATGTCTGCAGCATCTCACAGACGCCCATGTCCTCCACATCCTGTTTCGCTCGAACGGAGCCGACCATGACCGAAGTCTCGAGGAAGGATGCGCACTCTCTTACTTCAAGCTCTTCCTTGTAGCGTACCGACCCGACTGATGTCTGCAGCATCTCACAGACGCCCATGTCCTCCACATCCTGTTTCGCTCGAACGGAGCCGACCATGAAGGATGTCTCAAGGAACGAAGCGCATTCTCTCACTTCTAGCTCTTCTTTGTAGCGCATTGTCGAGTCCGATGTCTGCAGCATCTCACAGACGCCCATGTCCTCCACATCCTGTTTCGCTCGAACGGAGCCGACCATGACCGAAGTCTCGAGGAAGGATGCGCACTCTCTTACTTCAAGCTCTTCCTTGTAGCGTACCGACCCGACTGATGTCTGCAGCATCTCACAGACGCCCATGTCCTCCACATCCTGTTTCGCTCGAACGGAGCCGACCATGACCGAAGTCTCAAGGAAGGATGCGCACTCTCTTACTTCAAGCTCTTCTTGTAGCGTACCGACCCGACTGATGTCTGCAGCATCTCACAGACGCCCATGTCCTCCACATCCTGTTTCGCTCGAACGGAGCCGACCATGAAGGATGTCTCAAGGAACGAAGCGCATTCTCTCACTTCTAGCTCTTCTTTGTAGCGCATTGTCGAGTCCGATGTCTGCAGCATCTCACAGACGCCCATGTCCTCCACATCCTGTTTCGCTCGAACGGAGCCGACCATGACCGAAGTCTCGAGGAAGGATGCGCACTCTCTTACTTCAAGCTCTTCTTGTAGCGTACCGACCCGACTGATGTCTGCAGCATCTCACAGACGCCCATGTCCTCCACATCCTGTTTCGCTCGAACGGAGCCGACCATGAAGGATGTCTCAAGGAACGAAGCGCATTCTCTCACTTCAGCTCTTCTTTGTAGCGCATTGTCGAGTCCGATGTCTGCAGCATCTCACAGACGCCCATGTCCTCCACATCCTGTTTCGCTCGAACGGAGCCGACCATGAAGGATGTCTCAAGGAACGAAGCGCATTCTCTCACTTCTAGCTCTTCTTTGTAGCGCATTGTCGAGTCCGATGTCTGCAGCATCTCACAGACGCCCATGTCCTCCACATCCTGTTTCGCTCGAACGGAGCCGACCATGAAGGATGTCTCAAGGAACGAAGCGCATTCTCTCACTTCTAGCTCTTCTTTGTAGCGCATTGTCGAGTCCGATGTCTGCAGCATCTCACAGACGCCCATGTCCTCCACATCCTGTTTCGCTCGAACGGAGCCGACCATGACCGAAGTCTCGAGGAACGATGCGCACTCTCTTACTTCAGCTCTTCTTGTAGCGTACCGACCGACTGATGTCTGCAGCATCTCACAGACGCCCATGTCCTCCACATCCTGTTTCGCTCGAACGGAGCCGACCATGAAGGATGTCTCAAGGAACGAAGCGCATTCTCTCACTTCAGCTCTTCTTTGTAGCGCATTGTCGAGTCCGATGTCTGCAGCATCTCACAGACGCCCATGTCCTCCACATCCTGTTTCGCTCGAACGGAGCCGACCATGAAGGATGTCTCAAGGAACGAAGCGCATTCTCTCACTTCTAGCTCTTCTTTGTAGCGCATTGTCGAGTCCGATGTCTGCAGCATCTCACAGACGCCCATGCCTCACATCCTGTTTCGCTCGAACGGAGCCGACCATGACCGAAGTCTCGAGGAAGGATGCGCACTCTCTTACTTCAAGCTCTTCCTTGTAGCGTACCGACCCGACTGATGTCTGCAGCATCTCACAGACGCCCATGTCCTCCACATCCTGTTTCGCTCGAACGGAGCCGACCATGAAGGATGTCTCAAGGAACGAAGCGCATTCTCTCACTTCTAGCTCTTCTTTGTAGCGCATTGTCGAGTCCGATGTCTGCAGCATCTCACAGACGCCCATGTCCTCCACATCCTGTTTCGCTCGAACGGAGCCGACCATGACCGAAGTCTCGAGGAAGGATGCGCACTCTCTTACTTCAAGCTCTTCCTTGTAGCGTACCGACCGACTGATGTCTGCAGCATCTCACAGACGCCCATGTCCTCCACATCCTGTTTCGCTCGAACGGAGCCGACCATGAAGGATGTCTCAAGGAACGAAGCGCATTCTCTCACTTCAGCTCTTCTTTGTAGCGCATTGTCGAGTCCGATGTCTGCAGCATCTCACAGACGCCCATGTCCTCCACATCCTGTTTCGCTCGAACGGAGCCGACCATGAAGGATGTCTCAAGGAACGAAGCGCATTCTCTCACTTCTAGCTCTTCTTTGTAGCGCATTGTCGAGTCCGATGTCTGCAGCATCTCACAGACGCCCATGTCCTCCACATCCTGTTTCGCTCGAACGGAGCCGACCATGAAGGATGTCTCAAGGAACGAAGCGCATTCTCTCACTTCTAGCTCTTCTTTGTAGCGCATTGTCGAGTCCGATGTCTGCAGCATCTCACAGACGCCCATGTCCTCCACATCCTGTTTCGCTCGAACGGAGCCGACCATGAAGGATGTCTCAAGGAACGAAGCGCATTCTCTCACTTCTAGCTCTTCTTTGTAGCGCATTGTCGAGTCCGATGTCTGCAGCATCTCACAGACGCCCATGTCCTCCACATCCTGTTTCGCTCGAACGGAGCCGACCATGACCGAAGTCTCGAGGAAGATGCGCACTCTCTTACTTCAAGCTCTTCCTTGTAGCGTACCGACCCGACTGATGTCTGCAGCATCTCACAGACGCCCATGTCCTCCACATCCTGTTTCGCTCGAACGGAGCCGACCATGAAGGATGTCTCAAGGAACGAAGCGCATTCTCTCACTTCAGCTCTTCTTTGTAGCGCATTGTCGAGTCCGATGTCTGCAGCATCTCACAGACGCCCATGTCCTCCACATCCTGTTTCGCTCGAACGGAGCCGACCATGAAGGATGTCTCAAGGAACGAAGCGCATTCTCTCACTTCTAGCTCTTCTTTGTAGCGCATTGTCGAGTCCGATGTCTGCAGCATCTCACAGACGCCCATGTCCTCCACATCCTGTTTCGCTCGAACGGAGCCGACCATGACCGAAGTCTCGAGGAAGGATGCGCACTCTCTTACTTCAAGCTCTTCCTTGTAGCGTACCGACCCGACTGATGTCTGCAGCATCTCACAGACGCCCATGTCCTCCACATCCTGTTTCGCTCGAACGGAGCCGACCATGAAGGATGTCTCAAGGAACGAAGCGCATTCTCTCACTTCTAGCTCTTCTTTGTAGCGCATTGTCGAGTCCGATGTCTGCAGCATCTCACAGACGCCCATGTCCTCCACATCCTGTTTCGCTCGAACGGAGCCGACCATGAAGGATGTCTCAAGGAACGAGCGCATTCTCTCACTTCTAGCTCTTCTTGTAGCGCATTGTCGAGTCCGATGTCTGCAGCATCTCACAGACGCCCATGTCCTCCACATCCTGTTTCGCTCGAACGGAGCCGACCATGAAGGATGTCTCAAGGAACGAAGCGCATTCTCTCACTTCTAGCTCTTCTTTGTAGCGCATTGTCGAGTCCGATGTCTGCAGCATCTCACAGACGCCCATGTCCTCCACATCCTGTTTCGCTCGAACGGAGCCGACCATGACCGAAGTCTCGAGGAAGGATGCGCACTCTCTTACTTCAAGCTCTTCTTGTAGCGTACCGACCCGACTGATGTCTGCAGCATCTCACAGACGCCCATGTCCTCCACATCCTGTTTCGCTCGAACGGAGCCGACCATGAAGGATGTCTCAAGGAACGAAGCGCATTCTCTCACTTCTAGCTCTTCTTTGTAGCGCATTGTCGAGTCCGATGTCTGCAGCATCTCACAGACGCCCATGTCCTCCACATCCTGTTTCGCTCGAACGGAGCCGACCATGACCGAAGTCTCGAGGAAGGATGCGCACTCTCTTACTTCAAGCTCTTCCTTGTAGCGTACCGACCCGACTGATGTCTGCAGCATCTCACAGACGCCCATGTCCTCCACATCCTGTTTCGCTCGAACGGAGCCGACCATGAAGGATGTCTCAAGGAACGAAGCGCATTCTCTCACTTCTAGCTCTTCTTTGTAGCGCATTGTCGAGTCCGATGTCTGCAGCATCTCACAGACGCCCATGTCCTCCACATCCTGTTTCGCTCGAACGGAGCCGACCATGAAGGATGTCTCAAGGAACGAAGCGCATTCTCTCACTTCTAGCTCTTCTTTGTAGCGCATTGTCGAGTCCGATGTCTGCAGCATCTCACAGACGCCCATGTCCTCCACATCCTGTTTCGCTCGAACGGAGCCGACCATGACCGAAGTCTCGAGGAAGGATGCGCACTCTCTTACTTCAAGCTCTTCCTTGTAGCGTACCGACCGACTGATGTCTGCAGCATCTCACAGACGCCCATGTCCTCCACATCCTGTTTCGCTCGAACGGAGCCGACCATGAAGGATGTCTCAAGGAACGAAGCGCATTCTCTCACTTCAGCTCTTCTTTGTAGCGCATTGTCGAGTCCGATGTCTGCAGCATCTCACAGACGCCCATGTCCTCCACATCCTGTTTCGCTCGAACGGAGCCGACCATGAAGGATGTCTCAAGGAACGAAGCGCATTCTCTCACTTCTAGCTCTTCTTTGTAGCGCATTGTCGAGTCCGATGTCTGCAGCATCTCACAGACGCCCATGTCCTCCACATCCTGTTTCGCTCGAACGGAGCCGACCATGAAGGATGTCTCAAGGAACGAAGCGCATTCTCTCACTTCTAGCTCTTCTTTGTAGCGCATTGTCGAGTCCGATGTCTGCAGCATCTCACAGACGCCCATGTCCGTCCACTTCTGTTTCGCTCGAACGGAGCCGACCATGACCGAAGTCTCGAGGAAGGATGCGCACTCTCTTACTTCAAGCTCTTCCTTGTAGCGTACCGACCCGACTGATGTCTGCAGCATCTCACAGACGCCCATGTCCTCCACATCCTGTTTCGCTCGAACGGAGCCGACCATGAAGGATGTCTCAAGGAACGAAGCGCATTCTCTCACTTCTAGCTCTTCTTTGTAGCGCATTGTCGAGTCCGATGTCTGCAGCATCTCACAGACGCCCATGCCGTCTACTTCTTGTTTCGCTCGAACGGAGCCGACCATGACCGAAGTCTCGAGGAAGGATGCGCACTCTCTTACTTCAAGCTCTTCCTTGTAGCGTACCGACCCGACTGATGTCTGCAGCATCTCACAGACGCCCATGTCCTCCACATCCTGTTTCGCTCGAACGGAGCCGACCATGAAGGATGTCTCAAGGAACGAAGCGCATTCTCTCACTTCTAGCTCTTCTTTGTAGCGCATTGTCGAGTCCGATGTCTGCAGCATCTCACAGACGCCCATGCCGTCTACTTCTTGTTTCGCTCGAACGGAGCCGACCATGACCGAAGTCTCGAGGAAGGATGCGCACTCTCTTACTTCAAGCTCTTCCTTGTAGCGTACCGACCCGACTGATGTCTGCAGCATCTCACAGACGCCCATGTCCTCCACATCCTGTTTCGCTCGAACGGAGCCGACCATGAAGGATGTCTCAAGGAACGAAGCGCATTCTCTCACTTCTAGCTCTTCTTTGTAGCGCATTGTCGAGTCCGATGTCTGCAGCATCTCACAGACGCCCATGCCGTCTACTTCTGTTTCGCTCGAACGGAGCCGACCATGACCGAAGTCTCGAGGAAGGATGCGCACTCTCTTACTTCAAGCTCTTCCTTGTAGCGTACCGACCCGACTGATGTCTGCAGCATCTCACAGACGCCCATGTCCTCCACATCCTGTTTCGCTCGAACGGAGCCGACCATGAAGGATGTCTCAAGGAACGAAGCGCATTCTCTCACTTCTAGCTCTTCTTTGTAGCGCATTGTCGAGTCCGATGTCTGCAGCATCTCACAGACGCCCATGCCGTCTACTTCTGTTTCGCTCGAACGGAGCCGACCATGACCGAAGTCTCGAGGAAGGATGCGCACTCTCTTACTTCAAGCTCTTCCTTGTAGCGTACCGACCCGACTGATGTCTGCAGCATCTCACAGACGCCCATGTCCTCCACATCCTGTTTCGCTCGAACGGAGCCGACCATGAAGGATGTCTCAAGGAACGAAGCGCATTCTCTCACTTCTAGCTCTTCTTTGTAGCGCATTGTCGAGTCCGATGTCTGCAGCATCTCACAGACGCCCATGTCCTCCACATCCTGTTTCGCTCGAACGGAGCCGACCATGACCGAAGTCTCGAGGAAGGATGCGCACTCTCTTACTTCAAGCTCTTCCTTGTAGCGTACCGACCCGACTGATGTCTGCAGCATCTCACAGACGCCCATGTCCTCCACATCCTGTTTCGCTCGAACGGAGCCGACCATGAAGGATGTCTCAAGGAACGAAGCGCATTCTCTCACTTCTAGCTCTTCTTTGTAGCGCATTGTCGAGTCCGATGTCTGCAGCATCTCACAGACGCCCATGCCGTCTACTTCTTGTTTCGCTCGAACGGAGCCGACCATGACCGAAGTCTCGAGGAAGGATGCGCACTCTCTTACTTCAAGCTCTTCCTTGTAGCGTACCGACCCGACTGATGTCTGCAGCATCTCACAGACGCCCATGTCCTCCACATCCTGTTTCGCTCGAACGGAGCCGACCATGAAGGATGTCTCAAGGAACGAAGCGCATTCTCTCACTTCTAGCTCTTCTTTGTAGCGCATTGTCGAGTCCGATGTCTGCAGCATCTCACAGAAGCCCATGCCGTCTACTTCTTGTTTCGCTCGAACGGAGCCGACCATGACCGAAGTCTCGAGGAAGGATGCGCACTCTCTTACTTCAAGCTCTTCCTTGTAGCGTACCGACCCGACTGATGTCTGCAGCATCTCACAGACGCCCATGTCCTCCACATCCTGTTTCGCTCGAACGGAGCCGACCATGAAGGATGTCTCAAGGAACGAAGCGCATTCTCTCACTTCTAGCTCTTCTTTGTAGCGCATTGTCGAGTCCGATGTCTGCAGCATCTCACAGACGCCCATGCCGTCTACTTCTTGTTTCGCTCGAACGGAGCCGACCATGACCGAAGTCTCGAGGAAGGATGCGCACTCTCTTACTTCAAGCTCTTCCTTGTAGCGTACCGACCCGACTGATGTCTGCAGCATCTCACAGACGCCCATGTCCTCCACATCCTGTTTCGCTCGAACGGAGCCGACCATGAAGGATGTCTCAAGGAACGAAGCGCATTCTCTCACTTCTAGCTCTTCTTTGTAGCGCATTGTCGAGTCCGATGTCTGCAGCATCTCACAGACGCCCATGCCGTCTACTTCTTGTTTCGCTCGAACGGAGCCGACCATGACCGAAGTCTCGAGGAAGGATGCGCACTCTCTTACTTCAAGCTCTTCCTTGTAGCGTACCGACCCGACTGATGTCTGCAGCATCTCACAGACGCCCATGTCCTCCACATCCTGTTTCGCTCGAACGGAGCCGACCATGACCGAAGTCTCGAGGAAGGATGCGCACTCTCTTACTTCAAGCTCTTCCTTGTAGCGTACCGACCCGACTGATGTCTGCAGCATCTCACAGACGCCCATTCCATCGACTGACTGTTCCACTTGAACTGAAGCCTCCTTCACAAGGGTCTCTACTCGGATAGCGCCTTCCAGGAATGTGGTCTCGGAGAATGTGAAGCACTCGTCGAGTTTCGGCTCTTCCTTGTAGCGTACCGACCCGTCTGATGTGAGCAGCATCTCACAGACGCCCATTCCATCGACTGACTGTTCCACTTGAACTGAAGCCTCCTTCACAAGTGTCTCTACTCGGATAGCGCCTTCCAGGAATGTGGTCTCGGAGAATGTGAAGCACTCGTCGAGTTTCGGCTCTTCCTTGTTGCGTACCGACCCGTCTGATGTGAGCAGCATCTCACAGACGCCCATTCCATCGACTGGCTGTTCCACTTGAACTGAAGCCTCCTTCACAAGTGTCTCTACTCGGATAGCGCCTTCCAGGAATGTGGTCTCGGAGAATGTGAAGCACTCGTCGAGTTTCGGCTCCTCCTTGTAGCGTACCGAAGCGTCTGATGTGAGCAGCATCTCACAGACGCCCATGTCGTCTATTTCTTGTGTCACTCGAACAGATCTTATCATGACGGATGTCTCGAGGAACGATGCGCAGTCTCTCACTTCTAGCTCTTCTTTGTAGCGCATTGTCGTGTCTGATGTCTCCAACATCTCACAGAAGCCCATTTCGTTCACACTCTGGCTTACTCGAATGGACTCACTCAAGACAGTCGTTTCCAGGAATGAGGCGCATTCGTTGAGCTTCGGCTCTTCCTTGTAGCGTACCGACCCGACTGATGTCTGCAGCATCTCACAGACGCCCATGTCCTCCACATCCTGTTTCGCTCGAACGGAGCCGACCATGAAGGATGTCTCAAGGAACGAAGCGCATTCTCTCACTTCTAGCTCTTCTTTGTAGCGCATTGTCGAGTCCGATGTCTGCAGCATCTCACAGACGCCCATGCCGTCTACTTCTTGTTTCGCTCGAACGGAGCCGACCATGACCGAAGTCTCGAGGAAGGATGCGCACTCTCTTACTTCAAGCTCTTCCTTGTAGCGTACCGACCCGACTGATGTCTGCAGCATCTCACAGACGCCCATGTCCTCCACATCCTGTTTCGCTCGAACGGAGCCGACCATGAAGGATGTCTCAAGGAACGAAGCGCATTCTCTCACTTCTAGCTCTTCTTTGTAGCGCATTGTCGAGTCCGATGTCTGCAGCATCTCACAGAAGCCCATGCCGTCTACTTCTTGTTTCGCTCGAACGGAGCCGACCATGACCGAAGTCTCGAGGAAGGATGCGCACTCTCTTACTTCAAGCTCTTCCTTGTAGCGTACCGACCCGACTGATGTCTGCAGCATCTCACAGACGCCCATGTCCTCCACATCCTGTTTCGCTCGAACGGAGCCGACCATGAAGGATGTCTCAAGGAACGAAGCGCATTCTCTCACTTCTAGCTCTTCTTTGTAGCGCATTGTCGAGTCCGATGTCTGCAGCATCTCACAGACGCCCATGCCGTCTACTTCTTGTTTCGCTCGAACGGAGCCGACCATGACCGAAGTCTCGAGGAAGGATGCGCACTCTCTTACTTCAAGCTCTTCCTTGTAGCGTACCGACCCGACTGATGTCTGCAGCATCTCACAGACGCCCATGTCCTCCACATCCTGTTTCGCTCGAACGGAGCCGACCATGAAGGATGTCTCAAGGAACGAAGCGCATTCTCTCACTTCTAGCTCTTCTTTGTAGCGCATTGTCGAGTCCGATGTCTGCAGCATCTCACAGACGCCCATGCCGTCTACTTCTTGTTTCGCTCGAACGGAGCCGACCATGACCGAAGTCTCGAGGAAGGATGCGCACTCTCTTACTTCAAGCTCTTCCTTGTAGCGTACCGACCCGACTGATGTCTGCAGCATCTCACAGACGCCCATGTCCTCCACATCCTGTTTCGCTCGAACGGAGCCGACCATGAAGGATGTCTCAAGGAACGAAGCGCATTCTCTCACTTCTAGCTCTTCTTTGTAGCGCATTGTCGAGTCCGATGTCTGCAGCATCTCACAGACGCCCATGTCCTCCACATCCTGTTTCGCTCGAACGGAGCCGACCATGACCGAAGTCTCGAGGAAGGATGCGCACTCTCTTACTTCAAGCTCTTCCTTGTAGCGTACCGACCCGACTGATGTCTGCAGCATCTCACAGACGCCCATGTCCTCCACATCCTGTTTCGCTCGAACGGAGCCGACCATGAAGGATGTCTCAAGGAACGAAGCGCATTCTCTCACTTCTAGCTCTTCTTTGTAGCGCATTGTCGAGTCCGATGTCTGCAGCATCTCACAGACGCCCATGCCGTCTACTTCTTGTTTCGCTCGAACGGAGCCGACCATGACCGAAGTCTCGAGGAAGGATGCGCACTCTCTTACTTCAAGCTCTTCCTTGTAGCGTACCGACCCGACTGATGTCTGCAGCATCTCAGACGCCCATGTCCTCCACATCCTGTTTCGCTCGAACGGAGCCGACCATGAAGGATGTCTCAAGGAACGAAGCGCATTCTCTCACTTCTAGCTCTTCTTTGTAGCGCATTGTCGAGTCCGATGTCTGCAGCATCTCACAGACGCCCATGCCGTCTACTTCTTGTTTCGCTCGAACGGAGCCGACCATGACCGAAGTCTCGAGGAAGGATGCGCACTCTCTTACTTCAAGCTCTTCCTTGTAGCGTACCGACCCGACTGATGTCTGCAGCATCTCACAGACGCCCATGTCCTCCACATCCTGTTTCGCTCGAACGGAGCCGACCATGAAGGATGTCTCAAGGAACGAAGCGCATTCTCTCACTTCTAGCTCTTCTTTGTAGCGCATTGTCGAGTCCGATGTCTGCAGCATCTCACAGACGCCCATGCCGTCTACTTCTTGTTTCGCTCGAACGGAGCCGACCATGACCGAAGTCTCGAGGAAGGATGCGCACTCTCTTACTTCAAGCTCTTCCTTGTAGCGTACCGACCCGACTGATGTCTGCAGCATCTCACAGACGCCCATGTCCTCCACATCCTGTTTCGCTCGAACGGAGCCGACCATGACCGAAGTCTCGAGGAAGGATGCGCACTCTCTTACTTCAAGCTCTTCCTTGTAGCGTACCGACCCGACTGATGTCTGCAGCATCTCACAGACGCCCATTCCATCGACTGACTGTTCCACTTGAACTGAAGCCTCCTTCACAAGGGTCTCTACTCGGATAGCGCCTTCCAGGAATGTGGTCTCGGAGAATGTGAAGCACTCGTCGAGTTTCGGCTCTTCCTTGTAGCGTACCGACCCGTCTGATGTGAGCAGCATCTCACAGACGCCCATTCCATCGACTGACTGTTCCACTTGAACTGAAGCCTCCTTCACAAGTGTCTCTACTCGGATAGCGCCTTCCAGGAATGTGGTCTCGGAGAATGTGAAGCACTCGTCGAGTTTCGGCTCTTCCTTGTTGCGTACCGACCCGTCTGATGTGAGCAGCATCTCACAGACGCCCATTCCATCGACTGGCTGTTCCACTTGAACTGAAGCCTCCTTCACAAGTGTCTCTACTCGGATAGCGCCTTCCAGGAATGTGGTCTCGGAGAATGTGAAGCACTCGTCGAGTTTCGGCTCCTCCTTGTAGCGTACCGAAGCGTCTGATGTGAGCAGCATCTCACAGACGCCCATGTCGTCTATTTCTTGTGTCACTCGAACAGATCTTATCATGACGGATGTCTCGAGGAACGATGCGCAGTCTCTCACTTCTAGCTCTTCTTTGTAGCGCATTGTCGTGTCTGATGTCTCCAACATCTCACAGAAGCCCATTTCGTTCACACTCTGGCTTACTCGAATGGACTCACTCAAGACAGTCGTTTCCAGGAATGAGGCGCATTCGTTGAGCTTCGGCTCTTCCTTGTTGCGTACCGACCCGTCTGATGTGAGCAGCATCTCACAGACGCCCATTTCATCGACTGACTGTTCTACTTGAACTGAAGCCTCCTTCACAAGTGTCTCTACTCGGATAGCGCCTTCCAGGAATGTTGTCTCGGAGAATGTGAAGCACTCGTCGAGTTTCGGCTCTTCCTTGTAGCGTACCGACCCGTCTGATGTGAGCAGCATCTCACAGACGCCCATTCCATCGACTGACTGTTCCACTTGAACTGAAGCCTCCTTCACAAGTGTCTCTACTCGGATAGCGCCTTCCAGGAATGTGGTCTCGGAGAATGTGAAGCACTCGTCGAGTTTCGGCTCTTCCTTGTAGCGTACCGACCCGTCTGATGTGAGCAGCATCTCACAGACGCCCATTCCATCGACTGACTGTTCCACTTGAACTGAAGCCTCCTTCACAAGTGTCTCTACTCGGATAGCGCCTTCCAGGAATGTGGTCTCGGAGAATGTGAAGCACTCGTCGAGTTTCGGCTCTTCCTTGTAGCGTACCGACCCGTCTGATGTGAGCAGCATCTCACAGACGCCCATTCCATCGACTGACTGTTCCACTTGAACTGAAGCCTCCTTCACAAGTGTCTCTACTCGGATAGCGCCTTCCAGGAATGTGGTCTCGGAGAATGTGAAGCACTCGTCGAGTTTCGGCTCTTCCTTGTTGCGTACCGACCCGTCTGATGTGAGCAGCATCTCACAGACGCCCATTCCATCGACTGGCTGTTCCACTTGAACTGAAGCCTCCTTCACAAGTGTCTCTACTCGGATAGCGCCTTCCAGGAATGTGGTCTCGGAGAATGTGAAGCACTCGTCGAGTTTCGGCTCCTCCTTGTAGCGTACCGAAGCGTCTGATGTGAGCAGCATCTCACAGACGCCCATGTCGTCTATTTCTTGTGTCACTCGAACAGATCTTATCATGACGGATGTCTCGAGGAACGATGCGCAGTCTCTCACTTCTAGCTCTTCTTTGTAGCGCATTGTCGTGTCTGATGTCTCCAACATCTCACAGAAGCCCATTTCGTTCACACTCTGGCTTACTCGAATGGACTCACTCAAGACAGTCGTTTCCAGGAATGAGGCGCATTCGTTGAGCTTCGGCTCTTCCTTGTTGCGTACCGACCCGTCTGATGTGAGCAGCATCTCACAGACGCCCATTTCATCGACTGACTGTTCTACTTGAACTGAAGCCTCCTTCACAAGTGTCTCTACTCGGATAGCGCCTTCCAGGAATGTTGTCTCGGAGAATGTGAAGCACTCGTCGAGTTTCGGCTCTTCCTTGTAGCGTACCGACCCGTCTGATGTGAGCAGCATCTCACAGACGCCCATTCCATCGACTGACTGTTCCACTTGAACTGAAGCCTCCTTCACAAGTGTCTCTACTCGGATAGCGCCTTCCAGGAATGTGGTCTCGGAGAATGTGAAGCACTCGTCGAGTTTCGGCTCTTCCTTGTAGCGTACCGACCCGTCTGATGTGAGCAGCATCTCACAGACGCCCATTCCATCGACTGACTGTTCCACTTGAACTGAAGCCTCCTTCACAAGTGTCTCTACTCGGATAGCGCCTTCCAGGAATGTGGTCTCGGAGAATGTGAAGCACTCGTCGAGTTTCGGCTCTTCCTTGTAGCGTACCGACCCGTCTGATGTGAGCAGCATCTCACAGACGCCCATTTCATCGACTGACTGTTCCACTTGAACTGAAGCCTCCTTCACAAGTGTCTCTACTCGGATAGCGCCTTCCAGGAATGTGGTCTCGGAGAATGTGAAGCACTCGTCGAGTTTCGGCTCTTTCTTGTAGCGTACCGACCCGTCTGATGTAAGCAGCATCTCACAGACGCCCATTCCATCGACTGGCTGTTCCACTTGAACTGAAGCCTCCTTCACAAGTGTCTCTACTCGGATAGCGCCTTCCAGGAATGTGGTCTCGGAGAATGTGAAGCACTCGTCGAGTTTCGGCTCTTCCTTGTAGCGTACCGAAGCGTCTGATGTGAGCAGCATCTCACAGACGCCCATGTCGTCTATTTCTTGTGTCACTCGAACAGATCCTATCATGACGGATGTCTCGAGGAACGATGCGCAGTCTCTCACTTCTAGCTCTTCTTTGTAGCGCATTGTCGTGTCTGATGTCTCCAACATCTCACAGAAGCCCATTTCGTTCACACTCTGGCTTACTCGAATGGACTCACTCAAGACAGTCGTTTCCAGGAAGGAGGCGCATTCGTTGAGCTTCGGCTCTTCCTTGTAGCGTACCGACCCGTCTGATGTGAGCAGCATCTCACAGACGCCCATTCCATCGACTGACTGTTCCACTTGAACTGAAGCCTCCTTCACAAGTGTCTCTACTCGGATAGCGCCTTCCAGGAATGTGGTCTCGGAGAATGTGAAGCACTCGTCGAGTTTCGGCTCTTCCTTGTAGCGTACCGACCCGTCTGATGTGAGCAGCATCTCACAGACGCCCATTCCATCGACTGACTGTTCCACTTGAACTGAAGCCTCCTTCACAAGTGTCTCTACTCTGATAGCGCCTTCCAGGAATGTGGTCTCGGAGAATGTGAAGCACTCGTCGAGTTTCGGCTCTTCCTTGTAGCGTACCGAAGCGTCTGATGTGAGCAGCATCTCACAGACGCCCATGTCGTCTATTTCTTGTTTCACTCGAACAGATCCTATCATGACGGATGTCTCGAGGAACGATGCGCAGTCTCTCACTTCTAGCTCTTCTTTGTAGCGCATTGTCGTGTCTGATGTCTCCAACATCTCACAGAAGCCCATTTCGTTCACACTCTGGCTTACTCGAATGGACTCACTCAAGACAGTCGTTTCCAGGAATGAGGCGCATTCGTTGAGCTTCGGCTCTTCCTTGTAGCGTACCGACCCGTCTGATGTGAGCAGCATCTCACAGACGCCCATTCCATTGACTGGCTGTTCCACTTGAACTGAAGCCTCTTTCACAAGTGTCTCTACTCGGATAGCGCCTTCCAGGAATGTGGTCTCGGAGAATGTGAAGCACTCGTCGAGTTTCGGCTCTTCCTTATAGCGTACCGACCCGTCTGATGTGAGCAGCATCTCACAGACGCCCATTCCATCGACTGGCTGTTCCACTTGAACTGAAGCCTCCTTCACAAGTGTCTCTACTCGGATAGCGCCTTCCAGGAATGTGGTCTCGGAGAATGTGAAGCACTCGTCGAGTTTCGGCTCTTCCTTGTAGCGTACCGAAGCGTCTGATGCGAGCAGCGTCTCATAAGCGCCCATCTCATCCACGGTTGGCTGTGCTCGCACACCAGTCGTTTTGTGTATAAGCTCATGCGAGCTGGCGCACTCTTCAACTTTCGGTTCGTCCTTGAATCTTACGTGTTCGCTCGCGCTTAGTACCTCGTTGTATACGCCAATCTCTCCGACTTCTTGATTGACTTGCACAGAAGCTTCTTGGACTTTAGTTTTCGTACGAACGAAGCCTGACTTGACCAACAACTCAAGCGAGCTGGTGCACTCTTCGACCTGCGGTTCGTCCTTGAATCTCATGGCACCATCAGAGAACATAACTTGCTCACAGACGCCCATCTCATCTACGGTCGGCTGTGCTCGTGCACCAGCATTTTCGTGCATAAGTTCAAGCGAGCTGTTGCACTCTAGAATTTTCGGCATGTTACTGAATTTTACGTTGCTGTTAACTGCTTTGATTTTTTGCATTTCTTCAGCAAATCCCAGTTTGCTAACGGCTTGTTTGGCTGTTACAGAAACGTCTTTCGTTGTTATCTGTGCTTTGGTGTTGCTTTCCTTATAAGATTTTTCTAAGTGGGAGAAACACTCTCGAATTTTTGTCTCATCTTTGCATAAAACAGACGCATCTTCGGTTGAAATTTCCATTTCAACGCTCATGCACGCAAGTTTTGGGCTTACGGAGATGCTGCTTTCGCCTGTGAAAGAATCTGTTTGAAGTGCGGCTTCACTAAAGTGGTTCTCATAGTGCACTTCGCAAGTGCTGATTTCCTGAGTTTTTTCTTCAGTTTTGCAATTTACACTGCTATCCGCAAATTCCAGGTCAAATGAACACTCAAAATCTGAAAGTTGGTTTTCGATTACGCAGTTGACTCCCTGGTCGGCAGTGACTAGCTCCTGAGACAGTTGCATATATTTTATTTGTTGCTTAACAACTAAAACCGATTCCTCTGTTTCACAGGTCGTTTTTACGCAGGCATCTTGAACTTCTACTTTTCTCGGTGGTTGAGTTGCCATGAGCTTTTTACGGTTTGTCTCCTCTTCGATTTTTATCTCGATGTCTAAGCTTTGTCTTTTGACTCTCTCATCAACCCGGCTTTCGTACTTAATGAGTTTCTCTTCCGTCTCCACTGTTTGGCCAGACTGATCTGTTTGAGTCTCTGAGTCGCTGCATTCTATTTCTAGACAGAACAGATCATTCTGCACAGTATAGTGCAGGTGGCAGGCAATCTTGCTCTCCGCTATCACGCTCTGCTTATCGCAACCTGTGCTGGCTATTGGTATCTGCGCAGTTTGACAGCCAGCCTCGCGCGTGACTGCTTGGGTTTTTCCAACAGCAGCACCGGTGCCGGAGCCTGAGCTTGAAGTCGCATTCGCTTCGCTTTCATTGGAGCTCGAAATGGCCGTTGCAAGCTTTCGCGTTTCCGAGTACTCTAACTTTTCTTCGACGCCAACTCTCAGCTGGGATCGGCCCTCAGATGCCGATGCAGCAGCGTACGCGGACTGAGAGTGCACTATCGGACTCGGAATATTTTCGTGCAGGTAGCGTTTTACTTCGGACTCGTACTCTTGAATGTAGTTGTACACAGCCTGACGAAATACTGGATCCTCAATATCCTGAGTAGAGTTCTGTCGATATTCCGAATAACCGGCCTGCACAGATTTCGAAGTGGGAGACAGGAGCCCCACCGGACTCCTTGGGGGCGGTTTGGTCTGCGTGCTCTCGCTCATTGACGCACGTCTGAGCTGCTGGCGGACCTGATCCTTGGCGACTGTCAGATCCCGGATGCTGGTTAGGTCGACTGGCCTGGACTCGAGAAGGGAATACCACTCAGACTCGCGACTGTCGCGAAGGCTGCCTCTTCTACCTTCGAATAGAAGATGGTGTGTGTCCATTCTCTGCGAGTTCGTTACCGATTGACCGTCTGTCTGCGAACTCCCGGTGACTTGCACTGCTAGTGACTGGCTTTCACGCTGCTGTAGATCAATGGGTAGGTAATAAAAACAGTTTTTGATGTGCAAAACTGATCCAAATTTAACTTGAGTCAAATTTTCTGCTTACTTGGACGCTTTGATTAACTGTTGTTGATTTTCTGACCACTGTCGAACGAGTTGAGTAGAGACTCCAATCCTGCATCCGGGTCTGCAGATCTTCCATTTGTTTGCCACTTTCTTCCTGCATTTTCCTGCAAAATTCATTGAGAAGTTACTTATAAGAGCGTATATAGAGCGTTCTCAGGAACAGACTGGAGCGTGCTCTCAAACAGACTGGAGCGTGCTCACAAACAGACTGGAGCGTGCTCACAAACAGACTGGAGCGTGATCACAAACAGACTGGAGCGTGCTCACAAACAGACTGGAGCGTGCTCACAAACAGACTGGAGCGTGCTCACAAACAGACTGGAGCGTGCTCACAAACAGACTGGAGCGTGCTCACAAACAGACTGGAGCGTGATCACAAACAGACTGGAGCGTGCTCACAAACAGACTGGAGCGTGCTCACAAACAGACTGGAGCGTGCTCACAAACAGACTGGAGCGTGATCACAAACAGACTGGAGCGTGCTCACAAACAGACTGGAGCGTGCTCACAAACAGACTGGAGCGTGCTCACAAACAGACTGGAGCGTGCTCACTAACAGACTGGAGCGTGATCACAAACAGACTGGAGCGTGATCACAAACAGACTGGAGCGTGATCACAACAACACAAGAGTTCCACTAGAGTTGGCCCGAACTCACTGTAGGACAGAAATGGCCGTCATCATCTGAGCCGACTCTTCCGTTAGCCCGCTGTGGTCGCGCTTGAAAAATTCCAACTGCTCGTTGAGGCATTTCCAGTTTCGCATGTGCTCAAGCAGCTTCTCAAGCAAAGATCGAAGCAGAACGGCGTCGCTCGAGCGAACCGTCGAACTCTGGTCCGGCGCTGCAATGATGAAACGGGGTGGGGGCGTTTCAGCAAGCAAGTCGAAAAAGCTCACCGTTAACTTCTGATAGCTCAAAACTCGACAGCATTGAAGAGAATTAGAATTTCAAGATTATAAAACTTAAAGTTTGCGAAAGTGACCAGAAAGTTTTCTCGACTATGTGAATTTTAATACCTGGACATTGAATTCTAAAGCCCGTGTAAAAGTCTCCAGTGTAAAAGCCCCTGGTGCTAAAGCCCGTGGTGCTAAAGCCCCTGGTGCTAAAGCCCCTGGTGCTAAAGCCCCTGGTGCTAAAGCCCCTGGTGCTAAAGCCCCTGGTGCTAAAGCCCGTGGTGCTAAAGCCCCTGGTGCTAAAGCCCGTGGTGCTAAAGCCCCTGGTGCTAAAGCCCCTGGTGCTAAAGCCCTTGGTGCTAAAGCTTGTGGTGCTAAAGCCCCTGGTGCTAAAGCCCCTTGGTGCTAAAGCCCCTGGTGCTAAAGCCCGTGGTGCTAAAGCCCCTGGTGCTAAAGCCCCTGGTGCTAAAGCCCCTGGTGCTAAAGCCCGTGGTGCTAAAGCCCATGGTGCTAAAGCCCCTGGTACTAAAGCGCCTGGTGCTAAAGCCCTTGGTGCTAAAGCCCGTGGTGCTAAAGCCCCTGGTACTAAAGCGCCTGGTGCTAAAGCCCATGGTGCTAAAGCCCGTGGTGCTAAAGCCCCTGGTGCTAAAGCCCCTGGTGCTAAAGCCCCTGGTGCTAAAGCCCCTGGTGCTAAAGCCCCTGGTGCTAAAACCCGTGGTGCTAAAGCCCCTGGTGCTAAAGCCCGTGGTGCTAAAGCCCCTGGTGCTAAAGCCCGTGGTGCTAAAGCCCCTGGTGCTAAAGCCCCTGGTGCTAAAGCCCTTGGTGCTAAAGCTTGTGGTGCTAAAGCCCCTGGTGCTAAAGCCCCTTGGTGCTAAAGCCCCTGGTGCTAAAGCCCGTGGTGCTAAAGCCCCTGGTGCTAAAGCCCCTGGTGCTAAAGCCCCTGGTGCTAAAGCCCCTGGTGCTAAAGCCCTTGGTGCTAAAGCCCGTGGTGCTAAAGCCCCTGCTGCTAAAGTCCCTGGTGCTAAAGCCCCTGGTGCTGGCGAACACTCAACTACTTGTAAAATGATGCCTCCCCCAATGAAAATACCATGGCTCTTTATGTGCTCTTTGAACTGGAGTTTGATTGAATTCTCAGATTGAATTATTGGAGTCCTTTGGTACCTTAAAGCCCATCCCCGTTAGGTAGATTATTTGAAAAGTAATTATCAGCATGAATAACTCACAACTGAGCACGAGTCGGTCTCGAACGGCTTGAACCGCTTCAACCAGCTGACTTCGCTGCTGGCCCTCGTCTCCCAGTACGCCGTCACTGAGGGCTTCCTCCAGCTGGGTGAGAAAGTTCAGGAATGTCAGCTGAGCTGATGGCTCCGCAGTCTATAAGGGTGCAATGAAGAGCTTACTGTCTGATAAAATCTTATTATAGTTAAAAAGAAACTACGTTTGAAACAGATTTTAGTCAGCGTTAAACAGCTCACCACGGTGTCATTGCTGAGCAGCTTCTGCAAATAGTCGGAGTAGAACTGCGTCAGCCACTGCTGAACTTCGGTTAGCAGACTTGCCCACGTGTTGCGCAGCTTGCGTTGAATTCTAGAAACGTTTTTTGCCAGAGGAAATGCGCAGGTAAGTGCGGACAGTTTTTGCTGCGTTAGGAACGTTTCAATTTAAAACGGTACTACGGAAGTATAGAGATCGTTCCGTTAAAAGTAATAAAAATCGTTTGTAATATAATTACCTCGACGAAAATCATTAACAATTTTTTGGTAATTTTTGGTTCTATTAACCGACCTATAACTCCGTTTTTAGTATAAATTTACTACCAAAAATGCATTAACTATACTTTTTACATTCAACCTAGTCAAATTTCATTCCATTGGTAACATTTTAGTAATGGTGACGAAGTAAAGAAGTAGTTATTTATTATTTGAGAATTTACTTTTAGAAATTATTAAGAGGAAGTAACTTTTCTAACTTTCAAGTCCTTGTCATTGATTATTAAAAATAATTGCTCCAGTAGCTAGCCAAAAATAATAACGTTACCGTAAATACCGGAAAACTTCGTATCTTAGAAAGTTATTTCAAAACCTTCTCAACACTACATTTGATGTAGCAGCGCCCTGGGCCTCCAATGAGTTTTACGCACCCTCCCTTTCTCCTCTGTGATACCTGTGCCCCGTGATGACTCATTGGGATGACTCATTGAGATGGATCATTGGTAATGACTCATTGAGTTGACTCATTGGAATGACTCATTGAGATGACTCTTTGGGATGACTCATTGGGATGACTCTGGGACGACTCATTGGGATGACTCATTGGGATGACTCATTGGGATGACACATTGGGATGACTCATTGGATGACTCTTGTTTATCGCTCACCCGCTCCCCCGAGCACCAACCCCACCTGCTTTCTGTCGTCCGAAATCAATCATGCGTTGTGACAGCTTTACGACCCCCTACGAGCGTATATCTCCCCAAGCTTTTCCCTGCCTGTTACGTAATCCCCCATCATCAATAATTTTCTCCGCTGCTCCCCTCCTCCAATCATAGCGCGGCTAGCGGGTGACGTCATCAGAGTTGCTTGGTAACGGAGGTCAAGGACATGTCACGGCCTTGCGTGACGCATAATCTCAAGGCTATAAATAGGAGCCTGTCTTGAGCCCTGAGCGGCATCTTCCCCAAATTCTGTCCGCTGGGTTTTAGTCCCTTGTGTTGTTCTGTTTTCTCGCGAGACCGAACCTTTCCTGAAAACCGAAAGCACCCGAATCGGCAGCTTTTCCCACCTTTTATCTGGACCGACTCTTACCCAAAAATACTTTGATTGCTCCTAGATCCTCAGATCCCAATAAGCACCGCTAACTGTCCTTCCCCATCGTTTGCGACTTCCCCTAACCCCACCCCAATCCGAGGCCTCCGAATCGTCCGTGACTGCAGCCGCCGCCGTCACAATCCGACGACCACCGCGCCAAGCAGCCCTGCCCGTCGGCCGCGTCTGCACTTTAAGGTATTTCCCTCTGTTGTGCTGTTTTGGGTATCATCAGCCCAGTCTCCCCCCATAGCTCTTAGTCGTGCTATGAAGTGTGAGTAGAGAGTGCGCCTGTCGCAGGGCATGATATGGAATCTGAGGATTAGAGGGGAGATCAGCGAGAATGAGCCACCCAACCAAATGATCATAGCAGTAACAAAACTTCTAAATAAGTCCCTGTAGAATGTCCCATAATCGGTCATTTCTAGTACAGCTGAGGACAATTGAACCTTCGTCTGTTACAGACCGAGAGTCCCGTCTCGTTAGCGGGAGTTTTTGTCCTAAGCAATTTAGTGTCCCTAAAGTTTCCGAATGTTTCTTTCGATTGACTCCTTTCATTGCATCCTTTCTATCAAAGTCTATTAGCTTATACATTTGAGTTATACGAAGTTGACCATTCGTTTGTAAGTGTTGTGTCACTACACGTGATCGAAACAGCCCCCTAAGAACGCTCTGCAGTGATCGAGCCTGGAGATGGCGTCAGCCCACTGACCGGACTGACTCCGTAACTGAGCGTGGGGTCGCGTCGAGGTAGGGTAGTCAGTCCGTCCCTGAGGTGTACAGTACCCACTTCGCACGAAGCCCAAATGAGTAATGAATGCAGGCGCAGGTCTTAATTTGATTTCCAATCTGCTCGACGATGGGCAAGGCAGCGAATTCGTCAATTTGTAGAACTGAGATTCTTGCTGTTGAAGTTTGTAGGTTCTGAAGAGTAGTCTAGTGTCAGGCGTCAACAAGCGCGCTCGCCCTGCCCACCGCCAGCAATTCTCTATTTATTTGGACTGCCTGGCGTAAGCCCTAGGGTCTCACGCCAGACAGCATTATCAAAACCCAACTTATTGGCCAATCACCAATTGACAAGGGCTAACAAAAGGGGGAGAGAGGGCCCAGACCAGCCAATCCGGCTTGGGTACGCATAAAGAAAAGGGGCAGAGCATAAGAGCTGATACACAACTGGGGAGGGGGGGGGTTAGCGCAGGCAGAAATGGGGGGGGGCTGACACAAACAGAATGGGGGGGGTGGCGCAGGCACGCGGCCAGGAGGGGTGGGAGTGCAGTGCCGGGCGCACTTGACCGAGAGCCAGAGATTGCTCATCGGTGCAAGCGCACCCGGGCACAACACCCTCCCCCTCCACGAAAAGAGGGTTCATACCATAGACGAAGGACTGTGCAATGACGACATGAGCATTTGTTATTGTCAGCTGGCATTTTACACACAGTTAAATATTATAAAATTCACGCGCAGCCGCAGCCAGTCGACCAGGTAGAGCCCCGTCGCTTCGCTCCTCAGCAAGCCAGGCCGCGCCGCCTTCCGGACATCAGTCGGCTTGCCTGGGTTTCCCGCGAATGGCGCTGACGAAGCGACTAGCAGCCGGTCGGAAGGTATCGCTGCGACGCGTTGGGCATGCCATCGGCTGTTGACGACCGGGCGGTGACTTCAAATTTCAGTCTTGGCAACGACGCTAGGTACAGGCTGAGAGTGTCTTTGGGCCAGTCGGAAGATTCGACAACTAGAATGCGACAGTTTGCAAAGTCCGACGCCACTAGCAACCGTAAGAACTGGTGCCAGGCCGAGCCACCGGGTTCGACTGGACTACGTCTACGCTCTCGCAAACGAACCAGGAGGGGTAGATCCCGTTTCTTGGCTAGCCGAACCTGTAGCTCCAGGGCTGCCATTTTTTGCTCCACACTGATTGCAGTATTCTGGACGTCCAACTCGGCTTCCCGACAGCCACTACCCTTGCCCATCCTTGCCAAAATACAATTACAACTGCATGAAAATACGAACCCGTACTGTACTCAGCAACTTGGAGGCGCGATGAGAAGGGTGAGAATTAAACATTCCAGAGCGATTGATAAACAGATTGGTACAGATTAATAGAGGATTGGGTCTCCGAATCGACGTGGTGCAACTCCTCGATTCGCACGAACAGAACGACGATTCAATTCTTGCTCGGGAGAGCGGCTACAAGAGGCTGATGGTGTGTGACGCGCTGTGCCCAAATGGGCTCTGGTTCCAATTCAGCGTCACTGTTCTGCTCAGAGTCAAAATACCGGCATCGGGGGATCAGGAGCTTCCGGGCGGGAATATCGCTCACGTGACCTGATTCCCGCGCTGCTTGAGTCCTCCTCTGGGCAGGGACGTGGAACTAGAGCTGGCATCGATTTTCCTTAGGTTGTTGAAATGGACTACTCTAGGCCTTCGCGCACCATCGTGCAGGATTCTGTAATTGACATCGGAAAATTTTTTCAGGACTTTGGCCGGGCCTTTCCAATAGCGGTGGAATTCGGGATTTCATTCGGTTTAATGACGGGATCGTATTCTAGAACAAGATCACTTCATTGATCTGAGCTCCACGAGCTTGGGCTGTCATAAGCTTCTTTTGCTTCCTCTGATAGGTTCTGAGATTCCCCTCACGGCCTCGTGTGCTTGCTGAAGGTCTTCAGCCAGTCGACGAGTGAACTTGGAGAAACTCTCTGGCACCCTCTCAGTCGGATTCTCAATGTCGATCGGGAGCTGCATCTCCCTACCAACAGAATGTAGTGCGGAGTGTAGCCTGTGCCTCTATG